>VWZY01004352.1:128720-156292 GCA_013399075.1 Chloroceryle aenea
TGGGGCGGCGAGGTCAAATTCTGACATAAAATCAAACTGATCTAGACCATTCAACAAATGTATCACCGTGCAGTTTTACTGCTGCTTTTCTAAGGCAACTGAAAATTCTAAGGCACAGAAAACACTACTCGAGAACTAGAGTATGTGGTGTCCCTCTTGAAAGATACAGGAGTTGACAGTGTGTTTAATAAACCATCCCCTCCCCAGACCACCCAAGGATCATTTCACTCTCACTCACATAGCGTGCTGCAAGTTGGATCTCAGCTTGACGTAGTTCATCGCTGCCCTCTCCTGTTGTTGTCGCGCGGCTTCTTCCTGTTGCCTTTGAGCCAACATCCACGTTACTTGCGTGCTTAAAAAGACCATTATTCTATTTTAAACATGAACTGGTTTTGTGTATGAACACTAACACAAAGCAGACCTACTCATCTACGTACTTGTAATCGAGTGGAGCTTGGTGGTGTTCAGGCTGCATAGGATAGACACCCATGTAATTCTCTTCAGGTCGCAATCTCTTGGGCTCCCTCATTATCGTGGAAGTGAGCTGAGGTGTCTGCATCATGACAGGCGTGTGCATTGTCTGCTCCCTGTTCAGCCACATACTGTCACTACTGCTGCTTTCTTCAGCTAGAAGGAAACATAGGACACCAATAAATGTTTTCAGACTAGTCTAATACTGAATGTTTAGACATAAATTAAATGCATGTACTTCCTGCTTACGGAGAATCAATTTCTTGACCTGTTGTCACAAAGTCTTACACGTGCTCCAAAAGACCTGGATTTATAACCACTGGCTACAGTATTTAAAATACTTTTATATTCTGTGACTAAATGTAGTGTGGGGCCATTTCCTTTTGTGAATCAGTGGGTGTTAATCCGACTCCTCAAATGAGTAGTTTCCCCATCAAGACATGCACATAAGTTATCCTGGTGAAAAACAAGCTACATTAAAGCACCCAAATTCACTGAAGCTAATAAATAGGGATCAACAGGTGTACTTTATACAAATATCTAGTAAATTTTAAGACGAGGGAAGTTCTACCTTCGGGTACTTTCCGTTTCCCCGTTGCTGGCTTTGTCTTCTTATTTCTTACTGTAGATCCTCGACTACTAATTCCACTAATCACTGACATAGTATCATCATCCCCACCAGCTAATAAAGAGTTTCTGTAGGACATGAGAGGAAGCCACACATCTTCTCTTCGTAGAGACATCTGAAAGGTCATAAACTTCTCCAAGTAAACATACCTTTAAATGGAAAAAATAATTACAAGGATGCAAAATACCTGTAACAAGATGTTAACATGTCAAGATCACTCCTGAAATTAACATTCAGTGCTCCTCATATAGTTAACAAAAATGCCTGACAACAGCAAATCTAGAATATGTTTTCTGCTCATACACCATAAAGTCAGACTACCAAGGATAAATACAGTTTAAAAGTATCAAATTATCTCGACGTGCCCAAGATTCCACATAAGGCAAATACATATTGATAAATCTATTCAGATGCATGATTTTTATGGTTATCATTACAAATATTAATAAGAAAATACTTACACTGTTCTTTTGTCTTGTCTGAGAAGTTTAGAGGAGAACTCGCTCAGAATATCAAGAAATGCCAAGTTTAATGGTGGGTGGCTCTCACCTTGTGGATTAGGCTCCTTAAAAGCAAATTCTATACCATCCCTAAGAAAAAGTTAAAAATTAAGTCATATAAAGTACAAACTAAAGAAGTTCTCAGCACTGGGAGCTATCTAAACTGAACACCTTTCCTCTACATCAAGAAAGCAGCAATTCAAAGTTTCTGGGGGGGAAGGGGAGATTAACACTATTCATGGCTTGAACATTATTATAAATATAATAAATAATGGATTTTGAAAGACTGAAGAGATATTTTAAAGTTAGTCAAGAAGTGTTTACAAAAAGGGAAGTAACAGAAAGCACACAATTACTTGTGTAACATTGCAATAGCTTCTCTTGTTTTCAACTGATCCAGTCCAAATGTTAAAGCAAAACGTCGAGCAAGTTCCTTTATGCCGCTGAATGCTGGTGATGATCTGTCAAAATTATAACCATTTTCTTGAATCATTTCATTGAAAAGCTGTATGAAATGAGAAGGGAGATTTTCATTTGTTAGAAGATTATACCAAACTTTGGACCGATCGACACAGAGCTAAACTAAGTAAAAATGTGGTTTGCAGCATTTTTTTTTGTCTTTAATTCAACAACCCCAGAAGACAACCATGGAGGTTTAGGAAAGCAACATCAAAGCTACTGTTGAAAAAGTCTGCAATTCAGAGTTAATCCCTGAAATGCAGACTATCCAAGTACCCATCAACATGCTGGATGAGAGACTTCAGCACATCCCTAAATAAGGTGTTCTAGGATTAAGAATACCAAAAATTACAGTAGGATTTCCTGATACACAAAATAACAGAGGAGAAGTGAGGTAAATTCTCACCTAGCCTTTACTTACAGAGCTTGTCAGACTACTACTTTGTAATTTATTTATATTTATTTTAATGGAAACGTCTTCATGGAAGTTGCCAAAGACACCAGGAATGCTGCTACTGAGGATCAGACTTTTAGCTATTCTTCAACAGCTGGCAAAGCTGAACACTCTGAACTTTACATTTTTTTTTTTAATTTATTTTCTCATCCTAATGAATTTGATTGTAATTCTCTTTAATTTTTTTTTTTTCCTCAGACTTACTAGGGCTATGTACATTAATTTTTCATTTATAGATATGTTTTGGCCCATAGCTGCATACTTTATGTTGGTGTAGTTCACTGCAACTTAGTTACTCCCTTTATCCACTATAGCTTCTATATTTCTTCTCTGACTAATTTCTTTTTTAAGAAGTTTTCCTGGAAAAAAAAATGCTGGTTATATATTTAACTTCTTCCCCTGCCCATTTGTTTAGTAATACTTGGGTCCCCCCATGTTACTACTCTTACTGCCATATGAGGATTGTGTAATTGCACTAAGTACATTCACTCCTCTGTCTGCCCTTTAATATCTAAGTAGCTGGCTAATTCAGGAGACAGAAAAGAGTAGTAGGATAGAATTTACCCAGAATCACAGAAATTTGTGAACTCTGGGGAAAAGTCAGCAAAAACTGTAGGAGCATTCAGCTCCATATTTTATGTTGCAGTTCCACCACCTACTTGAAGTCATTCTGCTATCTGGAGGAGAGGACTCATCCTCCCTTGGACTGGCAATAACCATAAGAAAAATAATAATAATTAAAAAGTGTGGGGAGAGAGGGGACAAATTGAGGTACATTTTTCCTTTCAACAAGAGCAGAGGTCTATGTTGGATTACAGTGGCTTGCAGAAATATGGCTTTATTGTTCTGATCCTGTAAATAAGATTCATGCAGATGGTTCATGTGAGCAGATGAATCCGACTCTGACCTCGACTGAATTCATCAGGTCTCCACACAAACAAGCTCATTTACTGAAGAGAGCATTAAATCATGTTTTAATTTCAAAGATGGGTGAAGTCCCTACCAAACATTAAGAAATAATGAATTACTAAAACTTCCCATTACTTCTCAGAAGTTAAAATAAAACAAAACCCACCCCAACAACAATTAAAAAAAACCTCAAAGCAAAACAAAAAAAAGGAACACAAGCAAAAACACAAAAACCCACCATGCAGGCAGGAAGTGTTTTCTCTTGTTTATCTGATCATGAATAAGTGAACTAGCAGTTTCACATGTTTCTGAGTATGAGGCTCAGACTATTGTTCTAAGAGTTAAGAAGGTATAACCCTGATCTCGTACTCAGCAGCCTCTCACATACACTTTTCACAGTGCACTATTTGGAAGTACAGGAAGACTTCTGGCAGTTTTTCAAATAGTTGCAGAAAACATGTTTCATTTCAGACTTATTTCTTCCTACCTTCCATAACAGTTTCTTCATTAATACTTCACACTGGCTATTAAACAACAGGATGTATTCTACGGTATGGAATTTCATGCATTAAAAACATCGTAAATCCTTCTTCTTACCTGCTGCAAGCTAAGAATGAGTGTTTTAGCACACTGGATTTTGTCTATCTGTCTTGTTTTACTCATCGTTTCTTTAATAATGTCACCATAGTCATTGTAATACTAGGAAAAAAAGAGCAATAATTAAAACCAAAAAGTTAACTTTCAATTTTATTTGAAAACATTACAACTACTGAATTGTTCCCAAAGCACCACTTAGGACTTGCTATTCAAAAGAAAATGTAAATACTTTCAAGAGGAAAAAACCTGACATGTGCATGATTACATCATCAAAATGATATCCCAGAACACCTCCAAAATGGTTAAACCCCCTCAAATCAGAAGGCCTATGTTGTAGTTAAGGCCCGGCGCTCCAGGCCTACCTCCACTTCTTTTCATTCTTGTGGTTAGTACTACTTCAGAGGCAGAATGACCTATTTATCTTCAAGGCCATGACACATTTGTTGATGATACGTGCTCACCCCCCTTCGGGGTACAAGATTAGAATCTAACCTTTTTAATAACTCCTCTAACTCTGGTGAGGGGTCTTTATTTTCTTTGCTGAAAGGAAGCACTTATGGCTAGCTTCAAAGCCATAATTTTTCTGATGAAGACAACTGCCTGTTCACTTCTTTTAAGTATTTCAGGTTTAATAAAGACCCAAATAGTTATTTACAGATTCAAAATATATGTAGGGCACTCTGACAAAAGCAGGCTGCACAAATTACAATTTTTTTTTTTTCAGGTAGTCACTAAGGAGCAAAGCTCCATGTTCACAAAATGAGAACTCATTGTGCAGCTGTAAATCTCAGGAGCCAAGAAGGGGGTTTTGGATTTAAATAAGATAGGAACAGATAGGAAGATCTTGGGGAACGGGACAAGTGCAGCACGACTGGAAGTCACAAAATCTTCCCCTCTCCTTTTCTACAAAGTTTATACTCATCAAATAATTTCAGCTTTGAGAAGTTTCTCAAAAGGTTGCTAAACTGTTAACTGAATTAAAAATATGCCATCAAACAGGAGAATAAAGTAAGTTACTAAAAACACTGTAAAAATAATTACCAGGTTTCATAGTATCATTAGGGTTGGAAAGGACCTCTGGGATCACCAAGTCCAACCTTCATCCCAACATCTCTCTATCCATCCATTAGACCACAGCATCAGGTGCTATGTCCACTCATTTTTTAAGCACCTCCAGGGATGGTGACTCTACCACCTCCCTGGGCAGCCTGTTCCAGGGCCTCACCACTTTCCTTCCCCCTCCCTCCCTGAAACCTGTATGCTGGAACTGTGAAACTATTCTCAGTCATTTTTTCCCATTCTTACAGAAAATGATTTTTTAAAGGCCTACAAACTACCAACTCTTGAACTTTGAATTCTTCACAGTTTGAATCCGTTATCTTGCAAGGTAAAAAATACATAGTCATTAAAAATAATCCACAGCTACTGTATTCTAGTAATATTATGAAGTACTGTTACTAGTCTTCAGATTTACCTTCATATATTGCTTGAATATGTCTGCTGCTGTATTCATTTCCACCACAGTATATACAATGAGTTTACAGAAAGCTGCAAGTAGATTTCTTCTTTTGTGCAATGCTTCGATTTTGCTAGCTTCATCGTCCTGCTGTCCATCTAGAAAGAGTTCAGAAGATGAAAACTGTCATGTTTAAATACTTCACATTTAAGCATTATATATAAAGTGATATGGGCTAACAGTCAGAATTCTGAAAAATCAAATCTCAATTCTGACAGCAGTGCACTTCATGGCCCACTGACAGGTCTTTTGTCCTGATAGACATATATATTCATGCCTATTAAATCAAACCTTTACCATGATTATCCTACATGGCCCCAAAACATAAAATGCTTTCACCAGCTGCTGAGATTGAAAAGACAAATCTACCTCTGTGCCCATGCACATCCCTCAATGCCAGGGAAAAAAAAACAACACACACACCCCACCTCTCCCTGTCCCCCACCCCCCAACCCACAACCATAGGCAAAGAAATACTTCCATTAGAGGGCAAATAATATAAAAGGAAGCATAGTTTTGTACGAACCTGCGCTATTATTATCATCATCCTGATCAATGAACACATGATCTAAAATAAAACTGAGTAGTTCAGACTGCAATGAAGAATCAGGAGTGTAAACAAGTGGCTCCAACATGTCACGTCCTCCTGTCATAATCTGATGACTGAAGATCATCAACACATCACACAGAATTGTGAAAGCCTATTAAAAAGAAACCACAGTAAATATTTGCTTGGAAACTGAATTGTATTTAGAATTAGGTATTTCTAATTAACAAAATATTTAGAGCCCCATAGCCTACACAGGCCACTTAAGTCCTAAACAACTACACGGACCAACCGGAAGTCAAAATGTGCGGTTTCTTAAAGAAGGTTGCTCTATGAAGATTGAGTCTCCAAATAAAAACATTGCACAGATGAAGCCAACTAAGCATCAAAACATTGTGAGATTAAAAAATGACAAGCCCGAAACTACACAGTTGTGACAGATACTACATTGAGTCACTTTGTGGACACCAACCATAGTACAGCCTCCTTTTTCTTGGTTTTAAATTATTTTCAGTTACATTTGTAAAACTTCTAACAGCTGAGGTCATTCAATCTCTTTTAATCCTAAAGCATGTCTTGCTTCCAAAAAAGCATCCAGCTCTTTGTTTTCCTGGCTAAATTTTGTCTCTTATTTAAATAACTTATTTAAATGCCTTGCACTCTACCTTCCCAGAAAGTTAAAATGCATCAGTACTTCGACTGACATTCTTCAAACTAGCAGACGAAGGCAAGACACTGCTTAGTGCTGCACCTCATCTCTTTGACTCTAATCTCTTAAGTACTTCCATTTTAATGAACAGATCTGTTCTCACACTCCTCAAAGCAAATATTACTCATTTCCTAGTCACAAAAATACATACGCTCCTCTGAAGTCCCTTGTGCCCTTTCACAAGATCAGAGAGGGAGAGAGGAACCGTGGCTATTGTACCCTATGTGACTGAGGAGTTCTAGTTTTCACAGTATACACTTGAGTCAGGAGTTACGCAGCCTTTTTAAAGGGACCTACTCAGTGCTTCAGGAATTTTTTTTGTTACTTGCACTATCACACCCTGCACCTCTTGATTTTGCTGACAGATAGCTGTGCCGACACAGAATGTGCCTATTCACTTCCGGGAATGTTCTTGCAATAGCAAGAGTTTCAGACGTTGCAGTTGTGGGACTCGGTGGACCAGATTTTCAGTTTCAAGCTCAACAAGGTTATTATTACCTTCAGCAGCAGAAGTGCTCCTAGCTTCCTATTTGTTTAATTTAAAAGTATATTCAGAAGTCAGTTTGGTTCTTCACCCATAGTAATCTTTGCTTTTCACTGGAACATGATACTCCAGTGAGTGTCCTGGACACAGAACTGTTTGACCACAGACTGAAGAGACTCAGTCCCTACAGTTCAACCTTTTCCTCAGACCCCGTTACCCTCAGAACTCAAGACAAGTATTTCCCCCAAGATGATGTCTCCATTTTTTTTTCCTAAATGGAAGAAGAATAAAAACAACCCCAAAACCTTCACACCTACATTTTTCTTGAAAGATGTCCAGGAATTTTGCCTCCTCCCTGAAATGGCAGGCTCTACTAAATACCTACATATTATGTGCCTGAAATATCCATGAACTTCGTTCCAGCTAAAACTTTCCCTGACAAAGGACAACTATAAGGGGAACTGACTATAAACTGTTGTGGAAAATGCTCACCCTTTTTCCAAACAGTATATAATTGTTGAGGCTTCCAAGCATTTGCTACAATGATTTGCAAATAACTGTAACAGTACTGTTAACAACTGACCTGTGTGTGAGTGTACCTAAGGGTGACCACAAAAAAGAAATACCACTTACCAACAATAGAATGCCCTAGGTTACAGTGCATACATGTGCATGTATAGAAAAAACACACACACAAACACAATAATGTTAAGTACACATTGTTTTTCTCCTGATTCAGAGATGCCCAAAACCCCTGACACTATGAAGAACTGAGGAATATGTTCTGTATGCAGCATCACAGTGAAGGGGAACGGAGATGTTGCCCCTGTATGTCCTCACAGGTTTAAAGCAAGAGAGGGAAAGTTGCTTCCACACAGCTCTTGGGTGGATGAGCACATATGTATCACAGTACAAAGGCCAGAAAATAAAAGTATTCAAAGATAGAACTAAAAAAAAAATCCCAAACCACTTCTCTCATAAATAGCTGACCCTAGCTCTTCAGCTCTCAGTCTATGAATTCAGAATCAGCTCCACCGGAGGTGTGTATCATGACCACGTGCAATCAAAAGCTTTGAAATTAAACTCTCCAACCTACCATCAAAGCCAGAACACTTCTACAGTGCACCAACCCAAACAGAAACAAAGAGCCCCTTGGAATGAAAGTTTATGCCGTCTAAAATTCCTAGTTTAAATTGATTTTGAAGCCCTACCTAAATGACATAAAGGAGAGCAAGCGTGCAAGTGCAGAATGTATTCACACTCCAATGGCACTGAGCTCAAACACGACAGACACTCCACATTCACACATATGCTCTGCAAGTATTAGTGAGAGGATCATTTCAAAGAGCACAAGGATAAACAACTGCCACTAACCTGTTCCTTGACAGCAGTGTTTACATTGGTCAGGTAGTGTTGACAGATTTGACAGAACACTCTCATCTGCTTCTTTAGACGTAGAAGATCCTCCTTTAAAGAGAAGGATTTCATAAAATAGTTTTGCTTTTTCAATTTTATAGTCACTTTTAGTGCATGCATTTCTCAGAGCTACCCACCACAGACCTCACGCGTAGTCGTAACATTCAAACCCACTGCATTATTTAAAATGACTATTAGAGATCAAAATAGGAAGTAGCACTTTCCTCAATTTTCACATCCTGTCTACTGCAAAAACAAATGGAAATTGGAATGAAAATAGCAACGTTATTTAAAATAATAGTAAGAAAAAGAAACACGAAACCAAATGCCTAAAACCCACCCATCTCCCCCCTCCCAAACCAGAGCATGAAGCATTTTCTATTTTCTCCTTAAAATATTTGTATTTTCAACCTAAAAGATAAACTTTAGATAGCTGTTTATAACTAAAACCAGACAATGCCTTCCAGAAAATGGATTATTGTGCAAATAAAGTAGCTAATTAGTACAAATACCACCCACATATGCAGTCTAGTTGGTGAAGATTCTAGCCCATGTAGAACTGGGGAAGTCCCATTACAAAAGCCAATCGTGTGACCAGCATCAGTCCAGATAAAGCAGAACTGCCCCCAGGGTAAGTTTAACAACTACCCATGAAATCTGAAGCAAAACCAGTCTCTCCCTTCAAGCAAGCAGGCAAACACTGGTACAGCCCATTATTTAATCTGAACTGGAATATAACAAAAGCAACAGCTCCTTCCTGACTATCAGTTGAAGTATAATATCATTTCAGAACACCTTCACTCCATAAAACCTTCTCTCCACAGTTGACACTCAGATCACTACACTGATGTTAAGAGAATTACACGTGGGAATATTTTCTTTCTTTTACACAGAATTATTTGTTTACATTTTAATAAAAATTGAGATATTTATATAGTTTTATTCTAGTGACCCATATTACAAAGCCAATTCCCATACTTAAGTCAACCTGCTCACAAATGGCACACAGTTAACAGGTATTTTGTTGTTACAGAAGTTCAACCTATGAAGCTTTAATTTACTAATTTTTATTATACAGGAGCAGAAAACAAGTCTCAATAAGGGACCACTTTTTAAATATGTTCTTTTCATTCCTCCTGAAATTATGTTTTACTGCAAAATAGGTAAGTTAATTTTCATTTCTAACCTAACTTTTCAGTGTTTAGCTAAGTTTCTGCTGTCAGATCTGTGATAAAGCTTTAATCACTAATACAAAAACCTCAGACTACTGTGTGCCCTTTAAAGAGTAAGCAGACAAAGCCTTCAAATCCTTCCCTCACGTAACTGGTTCTCAACAATCTCTGGATCCACTTCGGATCTGTTTCATATAATTTCGTTTTGAAAATGTTAAAAGCCATTAAAATCTAGAAGGTAACTTAGCTAAAACAACATTCACATGTCGTCAAGCTCCCATTTATTGAACACACCTCCAGGTTGCAATTACTGAATCAATAAGGACACAATTACTCATTGGACTAATGAGGTCTCAACGTGATATGGGGGGGGAGGGGGGAAGCACAAGGCTCTCACAAAGGTGTTTTCTGTTATAAAAAAGCATTATTACAAGTTGCAGAGCATGCTTCTCCACTCCTGTAACTACCAGAAGCTCTTACTACCACACCCCAAATATAAAGGGGGTGTATGTATACATCCTCACATTAAAATAAATTGATTGGAATAACAGATTATTAACTATAAATTACAATTTATTGACTATAAACTATTAAAGTTGAGTTTTCTTTGTTTTTTCCAAAGGAAATTATGACATATGCCTACAATATTTAAAATAATTGGAAGTATGGCAATTAAAGTGTTCAAAAAGCCTGAAGACTTGACTTGATTTCACCTCTGTCATAAAGGACACATTATCAATAACTTCAATAACAAGTGCAACTTCAGCCTAAGTTTCCACTGGAAGAGCATAAAAAGTGTACCCCTCTTACAGGACTGTAAAAGACTTCGAGGGAAAAAAAAACCCAAACACCACATCTGATAACTTTCCTCCCCCAACCCCATTAAAGAAATCATCAAAATACTACAACACTTACAAACCCTACTCTAAACTGCTTCACCTTTCAAGAACCATCTTTCATTTGGCAGTTTGCACAGCAAACCACTTAATCACCCTCTACAAGTAATGCTGGCCAGCAGATACAAGAAACCTTAATCCCTCCTCCAAGATTTGTCAAGAAGTGAAATTAGAAAGATGACATTTGCCAGAGCTCTGCCCTTCAAGATGACTATAGATAGAACGAGAACAGGCCCTCCTATTATTCCCTGAGAAAGTCTGCAATTTAACTTAATCTTTTCATGTCTTTATTTAACACCACATTTAAAAGGACTGATGAAGAGCAAAGTGTGATTGCGACATACTGAGCAGTAAGAACACTATGATAGTGTGCAGGTTCTTGTATCTCACTGACTTCTCATTCAGTTTGGAAACAAACCCACTACTTAACAGCAGTGACTAGAATGCGTTTTATAACTGGTATTCTGCCCTCCCTTAGCATGTTACTGTGCCAGGGAAATAGGCACTACACTTATTTATTACAATTAATTTAAAATGTGTCCAATTAAACAAAACATTGACATTTAAATAATAAAACTGTAACAATTTAGATAAATACTAGGTTAAAAAGTCAAGCATTCTACTACTAGAACTATGAATTCTGACAAACTTTTCTAATAAGCAGATATAGGCAGGTCCTGTTATAAAAATAATCTTAAGTCTTAATTAATTCCACCAGAATTCCCACTTAATAACACCGCAGATGTGTACAAATGTTTATTTACTAACATAATGGAACACGGTATACCTTTGTGGAACTGCTTTCAGTGATTTTTGCTAGCTGCCAAAGGATTACATAATGAGTACACTGCAGTGCATGAATAACAATCTGAAATCAAAAGGGAAAAAACAAACACATTAGATGACAAAGGCCATTAAAAGACATCGACAAAAACTATTTATTGTTGTACCTAAAGAACACATTTTAGCTACAGACCTGTTCTGGCATGTCTCCATTTTCAATGCCAGTTTTCAATAACTTGTAGTTGCAGCCAAACAAGTCCCATCTTGATAGGTCATGAGCACTGGAAGCATTAGAAATGAAGCCAAGATGTTAATTTATCGAAAACCATTTTTCTGCAATTTGATGTTAGCAACATTTAAAAGCTTAACTGATCTAAAAATAAAGCCACTAACAGCCCCCCCAAAATGTAAAACCAAAACTAACCCAAAAAAATGAGCAACAAAAAAAAAACACCCACCAAAGAAAACCCAACCCTGAAGAACTTTAACGTACTGCTTGAGATGTTCAAAATGCATCACGTTCTGCACAACTCAACAATGCATGTCAAATAAAGAAAAACCTCCAACTTGCATTAAGAAGTTGAAACATCAAATTAAAAACGCTCAATCAAAAGCAGCCCCCACAACAACCACCCCTGACAGTTATTTACAGAAGCCTACTTACTTGTGAAAAGCAGTGATTCTCTTCAGTGTTGACAAGACTTGATATGCATCATCTTCATCAGGTTCCTCCCCCTATTTAATAATTTATACAGTAAGATATCCCAAGCAGTGCATGCTAAGACAACTAGAGAACTAGATTTAAAACAACCAACCAACCACACAGCCCCAACAAAACCAAACAAACATAAACAAACAAACCACCCAAAACCGTGTGTGTGTGTCTGCGTCCCCCCCAGGGGTGGGGGGCTGCATCAAAATGATTTGTCAATGAACGACACATCTGTTGGAAGAGTTAAAGAGATGGACTCTCTCAAACTGTTTAGGCAGCAGATCACGTTTAGTCAGCAGAAGAATCACGGGAGGAGGGAGAGGGAGGCAGAAAAATGTCTAGGCTAGCAGAATACAATGTACTGTGTAGGTGCTTCAATTTTCTCTGAAGAATCCAGCAGAGGCCACTGTCAGACAATAGATACTGGACGAGATGGGCCACAGGTCAGTACTTCAATCTTTCTTTAATCACAGAAAAAAGTCTGAGAGAGGTAAGGGAGTGTTTTGTTCTAATTTTCCCACAGGTTGTGACAAATTTGCATTTGAAGAAAAGAAAAAAAAAAAAAAAAGAGAGAAAGAGGAAAGACTCCAAAAAGTATCTATTTAGGTACACACAACTATCTACGGTCACAGAAATTCCTCTTCAGGGTATCAGAAAAACCCCAAGTCCAACACGTTTTACTGTTGTGTAGTTGCACAACCTCAGTAAAGCACTATGGATTTCAACACTCAAATGGCAATACCAGGCAGCGTACTGCATTTTTCCTTCACATTCTTCTTCTCACAAAGGTGGAAAAACACCTGGATTAGTGGGCACATTTCTTACACCGTCCACCTATGCCTAGGGCTTCTAGAGTGGAGTCCTAGTTCAGAGGCTGATAAGCAAGAGGAACAGGAGTAAAGCTTGATAAAGGAAGTCTGCAGCAGAGAAGTGGCTTAATCCTACGAGTCATCATAAAGACTTCCCGTGCTCTGTGTCACGGATGAGCAGGAGAAACAAGTTTTGTCTGAATGTCAGAGATCCCACATAGTGAAGTTAAATACTCTATCAGAAAATTCTCACTCTTCAGATTAGCAAAGTGTGGGAAACAAAGCGATTTTTGAGCTATTAATGCATCTGCTTGCACTCAGGAAGGGAGGGGGAGTGTTTTCTAGAGATTTTGTCATTAAACAGCAGCATACAGTCACAGGCAAGACTAGCAATACTAGTATATCTGAGGAGAATCCTAGTGGAATGACAGTGCTACATCTCTCTCAAAAACATGAGCTTCAAAACCTGAAGGTGAAAAGCTTACATAATTTCATCATTTATCTGAAACTTCTCACATTCCCAAGAGACACTTGTCAAAAAGAGATTAAAATCAAAGACTCACTGTCCTAAGAGCAGCCTGAGTTCACAATCACAGCAATGACACTGTTGTTATTACTGTGCTTGATGTCACAGTTTTGAAAGTCAGAGGCACATTCCTGTTCCTAATTCACTGACTTGAAGAAAGTTGTGCTGGAACTATTTCCAAAGGCAGGAGAAGTTGATCTTGCACATTAACATACCTCTTGCAGGAAGTCTTCAAGAAGTCGATTAAACTTGTCCGCCAATTCATCTATTAACTGACTCCTTGCAATATCAACCCTGTTAAAGATTGTGAATTCTTCATTACAGAGAGCGTGGTATGTTTTTGAACATGCTTCCAAAACATCTATGTCTGTGTGCTTCTCCACAATATCCCGGATTTGTCGCAGTAAGGCATCCAAATGCTACAAGGAAAGACATAGGAAAATGTATTCATATATGTACATACACACAGAGGTATTCTAATGAACCAGAAGGAATTTTGAAAGACAAGTTCCATTTATTACTTTTGTAAATTATGACAGAACACAAAGCATTTCTAGAAAGCTTCTGAGTAAATTCAAAATCTATTTAGCAAAAATTGAGTGGAAGCTCGTCAAAGGCTAAAGTTTCAACACATCTTAAAAAGGCGTTAAAAATCTACAACTGTCAGTATAGTTTTAGATAAAACTATTGAGTTTGCAATGAGAATTGAACAACACAAAAGCATTGATCTCCCACTTACAAAAATATTTATACATGGCCTTAAGAGCTGTATAATTGAAGATTTACTTTCAGAACACAAGTGTCAAGCACTGAAGCCACCTTCAGTCGTTCTTAATGCCTCCCCTCAACCCGAGTTGCTCACTGCTGCTCAGTTATGCTGTCAACTACACATTTTACTACTTTTTTTGACCTTAATGATTTCTACTTGTTTCACAATACAGCAAAAGAGAGCATCTGAGAAGGAGAAAATACAGATGAGAAGAGCTTACACCAACTTCCTCACCAGAGCAGGTAAAGCGAGAGCAGTATAACTATGTAATTTGTGATCTGGTGGTTTTCTCCCTTTTCAAGCAATTAAGATGGAGCTTTTTCAATGACATGAAAAAGAAATCTTATCAAACTATTTCTACAGGCTTTATCTGTCAGGCAGCATACCTCAAACGTGACCATCATCCAACAATAAATGGTCTCACACAGAGTTCATCTAACACCAAGATTCTCTCTCAAAACTCACCAGCACAGGCCTTAGAAAACTCAACCTTTCATTCTAAGAAGAGCAGCCCATCACATCTGTGCAGTTCAAGCCTTATTCTCAGTAAGGGTTAGAAGTGAAGTGTGACACAAAACCAAATTCCAGTGACTAAGTCTAAATTCTCGATTTCCTCCTTCTGTGTTACTTAATGTTACTTTACCTTTTCTAATCGCCCTGTTGTATAAATTTCCAAGTCGAAGTACTGTGGCAACTGCAATAAGTTGGTGACTTTTTCTGCATCCACAGAATACTGTAAAATTGATAACAAAAACAAGTTTAATTGAGAAAGTCCTGGGCAACACAATTTATTATAGAACAAACCAGTATTAATAAAGATTAGTTAAAAAAAAAAATATTTGTTCAAGCCATGAAGTTAATTACAGCAAGAAATGGAATTAAACCCACCTTTGCTAGCAACTGAGGAAGTGCCACTGCAAAAAGTTCAGTAATTTTTGTCCGGTCATCCAACTGGGTTTTCTTTTCTTTTGCTGTCAGCACCTATAATATTGGCATTGTGAGGATTTTACAACTAAAAGTTTTGGTGTGTAAGTTCTCATTATCATTACTGAGATGACAGTTAGGTACACAGTCCTTCTAACATCAATGTAAAATAGCAATTAAAACAAAAAGAAAAGCCAATTATAAAAAGACAAAATAAAAAAATAATATTTTAAAGAATTGTAAAAAAAACCCTGAAATTCAATTCGAATTCACCTAATGCTACAGAAATTACATTGAAAACAGAATTTACAGTCTAGAATAAAAGGTTTACTTTGCCTGCAACCAAATGCCATGGTCAGAATGCTTTGCTTGATCATGAAAGGACAGGAAATCTTTCAGTTTGTTTACAAGGTTTAATGATATTTACTCAATTCATATGTCAGTCTGACTTTCTATCTATACCTAAATGGGCTTCTTACCAAAAGCTGCATCAGTCTGGAAACAGTTCTCCCTGCTTCATGGCCCAGTAAGAGGGCTGCCTAAACTCCATGCATCAGAGAAAATCCAACTTGTGGACTGTCCTTCCAAACAGACTATGAGGTACATACCCTTCCCTCGTTCTGCTCTTTCATACTGAAAATAGTTTTAGCTTTCCCAAACACTGATTTTTGTTCTCCTTTTCAAGCAATACTTCTTCTAAAACCAATTTTCTACCACCTTTAATAGCAAACCCAAATGCAGTAGTTATGTAGTAGTATTAAAAAAGCAGCAAGTCCAGAAATAGTAAACTAATCAGGGTAATCAGATACTGGAGGCTGCGGAGACCAAAGCTCAATTTCTGAATTCAGTCCATTCAGCAGCAACAGCCTTTTCCTTCTTCCCACGCAACCCCCCCATGGCCATTCCCTATCTCTAGATGAGCAGCTCTTTGCTTCCTACCCTTTTTCCTGTTCCTCTTCCCACAGGAGGATGACATTCAGCTGCTTGTCGAATTGTACAAAGCATTATTTCAATCAGTGCGCTTTCCTGTCTATCCGTTAAAGCTGGAATTTAAGAAACAGATGTTAGTACACAGCTCGTTTATTTATTTTCCACAAGTATTAGTACCTAAGGCTCAAAATATGTTTCTTTGGTTTTGTTTGGTGTTTAGGCCAAACAGCATTTAGGCCAAATAGCTCATTTACAGAGGTAGGGGTGGCACAGGGCACAGAGAATATAAGCACCTTCTACAGTAACACAAGAAAATATTTCAAAATGAGGGAATATCACTGGATGAGTCACAGGACAGGATGAAACAAGCACCAAGTTTTATAATAATTTTAATTCCTTTCATTTTTTCAGTGGTCCATTCATTAGGAATGATGAATTATGGAATTATGCCAGGGGCTTTGGTTTTACCACCACTGAAGAAATGACAGCATTTTTCCACATGGTAGTTTTAATACTCAATAAATGAACCAGTTTCATAAGCAACTTAAGATTCTCTAAAGCCAGAAGTGAAGCCTGAACCTGTGAAAACAAAAGGGCATCTGGACACTGTGTGCTTATTCCCTCTCTTTTGTCACTCTTCCCACCATAGTTGTTCTGTGTCTCACTTCCATACCAGCAGTGACCACTTTCTATCCTTCCTCACATTTTATAATTGGTATTCGTGATGTATTATAGTCATGTAAAAATAGAGACTATTTGGGGATTCATAAATGCAAACATATTTTTTCCTTATAAAACAAGACTAACAGAAACTGCATATCAATATAAAGAAAAGTCTACAAAAATCTCTTACGTTCTTCTCCGTTTAGAGGCTCCTCCAACAGAAGACTGTTCATACATTCCCAGTCCTTCAAGAGGTCTGTAGCACAGTCCCACATGCTGTCCACAAGATAAGCAGCATGTTCGTGCAACTAAAAGAACAGATTTATTTGCCTTTATCAGCAACAACGTTCATTGCAGAACTTCTTTTAACAACAGGGTGCTTTTCTCACTTGGCTCCAGAATATCAGAGAAAGTTTTGCAAACTCTCTGGTTCAACAGAAGCCTCTCTTCCCCAGTAGCTGAGCTGTACTTAAAAAGATGAATCCAGAGCAACTGCTACAAAGAGCAGTGCTGCAAGATCTGATAGAACTTTGAAAGGGGGGGGTGGTGGCTGTGGAAGGTTTTTGCTTGTTAGGATTTCCATCCCCCACCCTCCACTTGTAAAGTTCCTAAACCACAACTGCTTTCCACCTATATGTTAGCATGAAGAATGACCAAATAATATTTGTCAAGTAATAGAGCACACAGCTGTTTCAACACTGTGCTCTGGGTGGGTTCTTCAAATAAATACAACCACACAGAACAGTCTTTTGACCCCCCAGGTTGCTCAAATAACAGGACAACCAGGACACTCAGCTATTGACCAATGAATGGGGAAGATAAAAAAAACAAATTACATTTTAAAAGTCATTTAAAACACCAACAAACTCCAAACAAAAAGTAAAAAAATCAAACAAAACATGCACCACAAAACCAAGGATATATCTGAAATTAACTCACCTCACTTTCCAAAAAGAAAAACACTAATGTCTTCACAAGATTAGCATTTGGACTTTGTCTTCCCCTCCTTTTAAGTATTCCATCGTCTTCAGGATCTCTGCGGCTGAAAAGCCTTTAAAAAATACATAATTATTTCAGGACAAGTTTCTTCTTCACTGCCTTTACCACTGTGAACTCACATAATGATATTTTTTTTACAGCCAGACACTTCATACTTTGCTACTTGGTTTCACTTTTTTTTTTTTTTAATCATTTTAACAATGTCACATATGCTCAGCTGGTACTTCACTGACTGTTTCCAATGGAATGTATAATTACAACAAAATACAGACTCCAGCAATAATGGATGACAAGACAACTACAAATAGGATATTTTCCTTATGATGCAAGCACAAGCTTTAGGTACTGAACTATGTGAGTGTTTTTTTCATGTTTCACTGAACACAGGAAAGATGGGAAAGGAAACAGAGGAATGCTTTTATTATATTTTTAATTTATTATTGTATTTTTGCTATATTCTCAGGCTTTTAAAGCATAGCCTTCAAACTTGCTCTCTAGTTCGCTTTTGGAAAGACTACAACAGTTCAAAAAGTACAATAGTGTTGCATTTGTTGTAAGTAATTTCTAAAGGCCACTTCATTCCTCAGCTTTTCCTTTTCTCATTTAAAACTAATGAGAGCCATAGTATTAATACACCCACTAAAATCTACAACAATAAGATGTTAACTGTAACTTCTCCATCTTACTTTTTATAAAGAAATTCCCCTGCGGCAACTGCTACCGGCCGGTGAGCTGAATAAACCAGATGGTAGACATTTTCACAGTCTTCTGCAGTCAGAACTTCTTCACTACTCCTAGGGGTGGGAAGAAGAAAAATGGCAGTCAATAGAGTATGAACTCTAATGAAGGGCAATGGAAATGCAGAAGCACTTCTCCTTCCATTTATTATCCCAAAATCCAAACCAAGATAGTACAGTTCCAAAGTCTTCCTAAACAAAAATTGCTGAACGAGTGTGAGCGTTTGGTAGGAGGTTGTGCTCAAAATTTCAACTACTGTGTGATGCTCCAATGCATCCTATATTTATTCAGCTGAACTATTCCACAACAGCTTCAAATTAGGGATGCTGAAATCTAAGTTTCTCGCCTTTACACTCACTTAGCTGTGGCAGATAAGTAACAGCACAGCTCTAGCCAGATTAATTTTTAAATTACAATTTGTTGGAGTGTAAGAAGGGGAGATATTTCCCTAGACTTTAGATTACCCAAATTCTGCCAAGCTGCTGCTGTCCCCCACAAATGAGGAATACTTTTAAATTTTGGTATTTCTTGTAGGTCAGATAGGGAGATATGTACTTACTGTAAAACAAGAGTGAGTAATTTTATTGCTTGGACTGCAACATCATATTCTTTGTCAAGAGTCATAGACACAATTCTATCCTAAGAACAGAAAAGAAAGTATTTTTAAAGAGGGAAGATGTGTAATGCAACTTTAAAAAAAAAAATAATTGTATGCAGTTAAAAATATAAAGTTATACTAACCTTGAACCGACTGGTGAAGAGTTCCAATTTGGAATTAAGCTCTTTATTATAGTAAAGCCCTTGCAAAGCAGTTAAGCATTTGAGTCTTACTTCCCCTTGCTAAAATAAAATGAAGAACTGGATTAAAAGTCAAGTATAAGATACAGATGTACTCTTCAATTCATACAAGTTTCTTCTGCAATCTGAATTCATTCAAAAACAGATTAAATAGTGTTAAAATATACTATCAATAATCTTGTTAATGACATATGGATATGCCCTTGTTTATAACTAGCCAATTAAACAAGCAGAAAACCCCAGTGTCTTATTGCAGTCAGCATCCCTAAGTCAAAATAAACTTGTTTCATTCTTTTAAGATATATTTTAAGTGTTCAACATGATCCTATGTTGATTGTGTTTCCTTTCACTTCAATTAAAACTGGCAACATCTGTATCATTAATGACCACCTCTTGTTAGATCAACATTACCAAGCAGATAGAGAGAAATACTCCTCCTGAAGTACAAGCTCTACTATAGCAGAGAACATGGTTTAAGGTACAGATGTTGCAATGCCATCCCAAAGTCTAGGACAACTGACTTCAGTTTCTTATCACCCACCTACCAGAGGTTATTGGTTTGGGTGTTTTTTATACCAAACCCATGAACAGCATAGAATACATGAGCATCCTTGTTTGTTTTCTTCACTTCAGATTTGATACCTTGACATCTCCAATGCAAGAACTGGGGCACTGTGCTGACTCAACAATAAACCAAGAGGTATTTGTGAACTGTATCTGTTGACCACTCCAAGCAAAGAATAATCTCTAGCTAGCTAAGTAACAGCCTGAGGCACTCCTCAGCACAAAAGGAGACTTTCTGCATGTTTTTTACAGCTAGCTGAGAATGCTAAAAGTTTCTTGACAAAACAGAGAAAATGTTAGGCTGTGTGACTGGATTATTCCATGGGAAATGCATTAATTTTAAATAGTTAAGTATTATGAAGTAGAAGTCTGTATCAGCAATAAATAAATAGAAAGTTATTTCCTTACAAATAACAGTTCCTTAAAAATCTATATATACTCTCTAAAACCATTCAAAAGATTCAAGTCTCTTATATATATATGTTGCAATGCCAGTGCTCCTGAGTGATAAGAAAGCAGTGACTGATTAAAACAGGTAGGAGTTCAGAAGCCAGCCTGGCAGGATCAACAACAAAAACCAGAGAGTGACTGACTCTGCTCCTTCTCCTCGGTGCAGCTTACCTTATCGTGCATAGTCCACCCCACGTATTTTAAGTAGCTGTCATTGAGAAAGGCGTCGCTGTACATCTTCATCCATATCCCAATCTCCTCAATACAGATAGCTCTGATTTCAGCAATCGCATCTCTGTGGAGAGAAGTGGGGCAAGAGGACCAGATGATTAATTAGAACAACCTTGTCACCAGCTTCCAAAATAAATTAATGAAGCTACAAATTACTTACTAAGAGAAACTTACCGGTATCTGTGCACAAAAACACCTTTAAATATTGCATTCATCATGTTCTCTATTTCATCCTGATTTTCCTGAAGCTGGAAGAATGAACAGAGTACAGAAACAGTGAGCAGCGTTTTTTCAGTCAGATCAGCTGGTGCTGGACAACCTAAATTAAGTTACCATTTGCAAGTGTGGCCATTAAATCCTCTCCTGAAATATTCACAAATCTGTTTCACAGTGCAATATGCTATGATTTAAGGAACTGTATCTACCAGAGCATACAAATTTTAGTAATTCTGACCACTGGAAAACTGTTCAACTGTAACAAAGATATTTTGGGCTTCTGCAAATTCCTTTCTAAGTTATGTATAAGAAAACTTGATTTAATTTTCTAGTCACTTTTTAAACTAAATGTATGGTTTTTTGTACACATACTATTACACACTTCCCAAATCATCTGAATTGCACTACAAGGAGACCTTTCTATATGCTAAATAATTTGCAATCTACAAAGATAAGATACAGGTGAAGGACTTCACAAATGGACACCTGAGCAGCATACACTCCATTTCACAGAATCGTTCAGGTTGGAAAAGACCCTTGGGATCATCATGTCCAACCATTAACCCTACTCTGCAAGTTCTCCCCCAGACCATATGCCCCAGGTCCAGGTTGCCCAGAAAGGTGATCGATGCCCCATCCCTGGAACCATTCCAGGTAAGGTTGGTTGGGGCTCTGAGCAACCTGCTCTAGTTGCAGATATCCCTGCTGCCTGCAGGGTGGTTGGACTAGATGACTTTGAAAGGTTCCTTCCAACCCAAACCATTCTGTGAGAGGTTTATTTTAATCATAGGGGTTATGTCTTAAACAAACATAGAATAAAACCCTCCAAAAGTAACAGGCAAAACCAAACAACCAAAACACACAAACAAACAAACCCCACCACCCAAAATAAACAAACAAAACCCAATAAAAAACTTAAACATAAATGAATTAGGGCTTTCAACAAGACAGTACTGTCAGCCATGAATCAACAAGTCCTTTTTACACAAAAATAAAAATGAAAGCAGATAGCATTTTCAATTTTGAAAGTGTTTTCTGTAGAAGAAAAACCCTTATTTCAAAAGTCTTCAAACAGAATTTCTGCTGAGACCAGTATAAGAACAGTATTTTGCCCCAACATCACAGGGTTCTTCTCTAGAAGTCAAAACAGTCAATGTCTGGTATTTTTTGTTACATATTTGAGCTCAGTTTAGGAAATCAGTCAAGAGAAGCAAAGAGTATAAAGTTGCTAACTTTACTAAGACAGCACTGAAACATTTTTAACAGCCTACATTTATGTCTTTTTACAGAAAACCAGATGGCAAGAAGCATCTCTCACACATTAAAACACGAACATCTTAAAAAATGAACCAGAGGTACTAGTAACTTCATTTGCAAAAAATAAACAAGCAAGCAAACAAACCCACAACAAATGACACGACTAGATTAATAATTGTCATTTAACATCACTCCTGCTAGCCACACCTGCTACAGACAGTTGCACTAACCTCCTTTCTTTTCTGTAGTAAGAGTTCCAGCCTATCATTAGCTCGTTTCCCAATTATTTTATTTCGTTCTGCTTCATACTGCCGCTGTGTATTGTCCATGTTAATACTAAGATTTAATGCCACATTCACTAAAGCAGTCATCAGCTTCATGGCTACAAAAAAGTGATAAGAATTACGATTAATTAAAAGGTTACCTGATGTAAGAAAAACAAGTAAGGCTTAAAGACGCACAGATATATCAAAATTCCAACACACACTGCGATCCCCAAGGATATCAAGATGAAAAGAACAAGTCTGAGCTAATCATAGAAGCCAAAATTACTGCAGATAACAGTAAATATGGATACAAGGATTTTGTTGGCTGTCTCTATCCCATAGAAAACAGAATCTTCAAGAATAGAAATTGTCATCTCATATGAAATGCAGAAGTAATTACACAAAATCAACAGAATCAACTACTGATGTGAGGAGATGCAAACAGACTACTGAGATCTATTTTCTGTGACAAATCAACATGCAACAGGGAAACTTCTGCAACTTGGATTCAGGCACAACTCAAAAAAGCAGCAAAACCTTAGTTTTTAAAGCTAAAACTTCTATTAGTTATACAGCAGAACAGGCAACTTGGAGACAGAATAAGCCGCAAAAAGAAAAGTTTTGTTCCTCCCCTCACAATCAATGCCTTGGCTGGTGGCAGTCTCACAGCAGCAGCTCAAGGTGCAGTGTGTATATTCAGGAGAGGTGATCGATGAAATAGAACAACTGATCCAATAGTCAGAACTGAAGCAAGCTGTAAATCAGTGAACTGTAAGAACTATTTCCAGCATGGCTAAAACCTCAGTTTCACGTACAGTCCAAATGCACCCTGTACAGACTCAAATTGCCATAAGCCTGATCTAAGTGGACTGCTGCACTATGACATCTGAGACCCTTCTTCATTAATCAATGCAGGTTTAGCACTTCGTTATCCAAGCAGCTTATCCTTTGTCCATATAATGATGTATTTATTTATTTAAAACACTCTATTACTTAACTTACACAAGATTTTTTCACAATTTAACAGAATTGAAACGAAATCAAGTAAAAAGGCACTTAAAAATTACTTAAAATTGTACAGAAATCTAGCAAGTGTATCACCAATGAAACATTATTTAAAATTATTTCTAATGCAAGGAAAGAAAATGCTACTTTCAACTACCTTCTGCCACGGCCTCAATATACAGCACAATTTAGATCTGTAGTAAAAACTGCATCCAATCTAAAATGAGACTCCTGTTTGACTTGGTGCAAAGCATAAATAGGTTCAACTACATATGAGGTTAAAACTGTATCTACACCCTTTGTTATGGGCAAAGATGAACTTGTACAACCAACTGAAAAGTTTTATTTTATTTACTTTTACCTACTAGACTTAAAGCTAACAAAAACGAAGTACTAGACAACTGGTAAAGATTGCTGTGGTTTCAATAAAGAAAACCCAGTAAAGACAAGATAGGAAAGCTCTACCAAAACAAGCTGCCTTGGAAGAAAATCGTATCACATAATGAAACACAAGCAGGACGTCAGATTTGCTAAGTTCAACCAGAACAACTCTTTCCCGTGCAACACAAACCACAGAAGAGAAGCCCCACACAGATGAATACAGTTCACTGACCTGCCAGCGTGCTAGTGTGCCGAAATGCTCTGACTTGTGAGTCTGACAGCCCCGTGAGCAGTGAAATGACAGTATCCATCATATATTCATCGTATATGATGCTATATTGACATTGTCGGACGAGTACTCCAATGAACTCACAAAAACTGGATTTGAACTTCTTCCACTGGGGACCAGCCATAGTTAGTGGATAATCTCCACTATCCTATTGGGAAAAGAAAAAGAAAACCAGGAAACTCTTTCAAACATCTTTGAAGATACTTCATTAAATTAAGATTAAAAAGAGATGGGTACAACTTTGAAGCCAAAATCTCTGATGGTAGAAGAATGTGATTCTATAAACATGCATGTTTTGCAGCTCGAGCTTGTTATATGCAGAGAAAACATTCTATGAGTCTTACAATAAAAATCACACTTAACCAGATACATTGAAACAACTACTGATTTCTTCTTTGTGCTAATCCTTAGTAAAAAAAAGACCCCTCATACCTCTGACAAATGTGCTTCAGGTTACACTAGAACAAAAGAACCATCCCAGGTAGTTTACATGTTTGGAACATTCAGTTCCGGACCATTAAGAAGTTTACAAGGAGATGCTCAGATACCAGACTGAAAATTTCCTAAGCCATAGAGTGACCTACTAAAACACCTTGATATAACAAGTGTGTGCTCCTCTCCCAATCTAGCAAACTTGATAAATACTGGTAAAATGATGGGTTGGGAGGGGAGCAGGGAGGAATAAATCCTTTATTATCTGTGCTTCTGTGACCAGCTTCTTTAAAAGGCTAAACAACATTAAAGGTTGAAAAGAATGTATCCATGAAAAGGGATTAGAGACCATGTTCATTAGAATTCTGCTACAAGAAAGAGTATGGGTAAAATAGTGATTTAAAAAAAACCAAACAAAACAAAACATCACCATCAAACCAAAACCCTGAACAGTTCCAGCTGAAGCTTTATAAATTTAATACATTATTGCCTTAACTCAGTGCATAAATAAATTTGATTACAATAATTCTAATGAATACTAAAATCTTTTTAAGCAAAAACATACTACATTTCACCCTCTATTATGGTTTGGACTGGAAGGGGAATTACATCCATACTAGACAGATTTCAGGAGGTTTTAAAACCATACTTAAGTTGTCTGGAATATAGTGAAAGGAATATCATGCAAAGAATACACCCCAAACAGAAACAAAACAACAAACACACACACACCAATGCATGTCCTTTATTCCCAACACTCTGCAGAACATAAAGTAGTTGACTATTTCAGGGAAGTTATAATCCCCATAAAGAATAACCAAATTGAAGTCCCCAAGAATTGTAGATTAATGAATGCATAGAAATAAATTTAGCTACTATTTTAAAAGTTAAAAAGACTTAAAGGCCTTACAGACACAGCAGGGAGAGGGAGGCATCCTACACAGCCCCACAGCAGTGGGAGTTACCACTCTTCAAAAAGTGAAAGCTGATATTGATTTCTTAGACCATTAATAAAACAAGTTAAATACATTCAGAGCTTTACTTCTTAGTCTTCCCAAGTTCTGTGAAATAAGGGAGCTCAAGATTTTCATTCATAAAAGTCCTGCCCTTTAGACAGACGACCTTACCCTTGAAAGAAACCTACAGCAACGTGATCAAATAAGATTAAGATGGGTAAAATGAAATTAAAATAATAATAATAAAAATTATCAGCACTTCATGAAATTACCTCATCAAATTCCTCGGTCATCTTTCGGATTATTTCAGAATTCTGCATATGTCGGAACATCTCTGCCGTAACAACCCCTACGATTTAGATATTAGATTATTAGGCACTTACAATACCAAAGAGGTAGATGGCAGGTGACATGCCTCCTGCTACAAGGTAAAAATCAGCCATTTTCAGCTAACCTACAGACTGACTATACAGGTGCTTTTTTAAGAAGTTACACATCTTTTATCTTAGCATCTGTGTTATTAACAACTGCTTGACACCTACACTTTTTCTTCTACATATAGAGGGTTTATTACTATTCCTTTTCAAAAGTGTTTGTTAGGGGCTGGGGGGGCTCTGTACACACCTATAGAATGTACTCACTCGTACTTGGAAGTCAAAGATATTTGTGCCAGACTTCATCAGCTGAAAGACTACACTAATCTGAATTGACCTTTTGGGACTCGAGATTCTAAACAGTACAAGACAGTTTCCAACAGTTCTATTGCTCTTTATTATCTTCTGCACTGTAATAAACACGGTGATTTCATGCAATTTCTATTTGTCTTAGCCTCAAGTTGTTCAAGTGTAAATGGTGATATAAAAACCAAATAGATCTCCTGAAGTTTACTGCAACTACACTGCAAAATTCATGACAAGGATCATCTCAGAAAGCATTAAAAGATTCTGTAGTTTTATCTGGTAACAATAATCAAAAGGTCACTGCTCTTGAAAGCATGGATAACCTCTGAAGAATGCTGTTAGCTTTCTGGAGATTTACACACGTTGAAAGTTGATCAGGACAGAGAAATGCTTGAGTACAACAAATTACATGCAGTCCTACTCCATAAAGAACAGTGATACTGCAGGGTAAGTGTCCTTCTCTTCAGAAGATGACGGGAAAAAAGAATGGAGGACATAAAAATATGGAAAGAAAAACAGGAAATAAAGAAGAAAATAAAATATTAAATACAATCTAATGGTAGACAAGACTACCACGAAGCTGTCCATACTATCTTTTCGATCAAGTAACTCTACAAAGGTTATGAAACCATCTTAACATTTAACTGTAAGTAGTAGATACATCCAAACTAGACTTCCAAGACTGAACAAATTATTAATGTTTTTTAAAAAAAGGAAATGAAAAGAAAAAAAGTTTCTCTGAAAGAAAGGAGGAGCAGAGGAAGATAAAGTTATGTGCTAAGTACCAGTACTGCATTCTTTGTGGTATGAATACAAAAGCCTTAATATACATTTTAAAATACATTATAACAAGTCTAAACCTCTTGTTTCCACCTTCAGAAATACCAGTTTAACTACAAGAACCTAGTAATGTGAAGTAGCTGCAGGGATTGAGCAGTCCTTCAGCATATGCAGTGGAAAAGCAAAGAATGAGAATCCCAGTATAGTGTGAATTAAATGGATGAGTAAACATCTTACCTTTGCAGCCTGAACACTGAATAAAGAAGTTAATGAGATCAAGAAGTGCTATATCTCTGTCATGTTTGTAGGACTCTATCCAGTCATCCACTACAGACTGAAAAGAAACAAACAGAAAGGCATTTTTTAGTTTTCAAAAATTGAAGAGAGTCAACTGTTAACTGCTTTCCAGTTATTCTTGCTCCTTCCATAAATAACCTGAACTCTGGCTTGATTAATACAGAACAAAATGTTTGAACCTGCCATACCAGTTTTCAAGAAAATAACTCATTTTTATTCTATTAACATTTACAAGTACAAAACTGACACCTAAATATAAAGCAAAGGAACACCATGTAGTCCCACAGTCACTTTTTTTGAGCAAGAATGCAAAAATAATTGGTATCTTTTAAAGAAGCAGGTTCTCTTTCCCCTCCCCC
>VWZY01004352.1:156352-171101 GCA_013399075.1 Chloroceryle aenea
TTATTCAGTTCCAACTGCCACAGCTCCCTATACTCTTCAAAATGTTGCCCCTTTACTGCTCTGTGCTCCACACACATAACAGGATGAACAGCACTGCTTTGACTGGACATTTACCTCTCTATTCACTAAAGCAAAGAGGAACAAGCACATTTTACTAAAAACCTTTAAGGGAGGCAAATTAATAGGAAACCTGTAGTAATGGTTTTGAGAAAACTGAATTTACATGCAATTACATTTAAACCATCTGTGTGTATAGTACAAACTGTCTTCTGCAGAAGACAAAAATATACATCATCTAATTTATTTATTAGCACAGGGATGAGAAACTCATTTTAGTATCAAGCTCTCCATTTTTTTTTAAAGTATTTTTATACCCTGTCCTAAAATCTAGAGACAGTCTAAATAAAAGAGTAATCATGAGACTTCCAAAAGAGAACTGGACTCCACAGTTATCACCAATGCCTCCTGTCTGTTCTCTTCTCAGTGCTTACCCTCACAATGCTGTGAGGACAAATAAAACATAATGCCCTGCAGAAAATTTTCTGAGCAGATATACCATTAAAACAATCTTCCCTAAATTTAAGATTTATAATCTGATGCACAACGTTTTTTAGCAAGACAAAAAGAATAAGGAACTCAAAGTTGAGCTGACATAGTCTTCCCAGTAGGAGCAAAAATGACAAATGAGAAACTAGTACTGCTTTGATTGATCTGTGAGGAAGGGAGGGGGAAAATAATCTAGGAAACATCTTAAATTAGGCCCACAAGGAAGGTCACTGTGCAAGAAGATAATGCTAGGAACGTGACAAATACTTCAGTTAGGCAGCCTTGTTTTCAGAGTTTATTTTTTTTTAAAAGAACCTTCAACAAAATAGTAGTTTCTCAAAACGTTTTGTCTCGGTGGATGAATTGTCTCTTTTTGCCAGAGAACAGACATGAACTCGGAAGATAAACTAAATACTATCAAAATCTTCTCAAGGGAGTACATGCCTGAGGGCCACTGAGAAAATTTTTTACACTAAGTGCTGAAGAGGACTTGACTTTAGAAATACTTTTCTTACGAAACTTTGACCAAAAAAAAAACCCCTAAGATTCTCTTTGTTACTCAGATATCAATTCACCAAATCCACAGTGTAATTGGGCCTGGCAAAGGTCCATTTTGCTCCTGGAATGTGAAAGATATTGACTGTGTATCATTTTAAAGAGTCAGAATGTCACGAAGATACAACTGCTGACAATTGGCTGAAAATGTAGCGCACACTCAGAAAAGTACAGGTATTCCACCCACTTTGAAACATGGCACAACAAAACAAACGATGGAAGTATCAGAATTTCTCTGTGCAAATACATCAGAGTAGCCTGGTTTTGGTTTAAAAGACTGAACTAACTTTCTGCCAAGGAATTCAGGCTTCAAGGTTCCCATCTCTAATGCAGGAGTCTGCAAATCTTGAGGGGGCTGCATCCAGACCCAGCTTTCCACATGCCTACTGCAGAAGCTGTAAACTCTAGATTTTCAATCCCAAAGATAGTCTGTCTTCCAGGCTGCTGAGAAGTCACATGATTGAGTCAGCAGAAGGCTTCATGGCTGGCAGTCTTACACTTTAACCCTCTCTCCACTGGAAAGAGCAGAAGCTTTACTGATTTAATTTTGAAAAAAAAAAGAAGTTCTCAATTTCTTAACAGACTGACTTCAGCCTATTAGTAAATGTAGTGGAGACAGGGACTAATGCAGAGTAGCCCTTAAGTTGCAGCTGTTGATGTTACCGGAGTAACAAGAGAAGAAATTGTTTCTTTTCAGATAGTCTAAACTCTGGGGAGCATCTACCAGCTACAGACTTCTGTTAAATTCTATGACAACCACAGGCATAAACTACATTTGTATTTAGCTACAGCCCCACCAAAAGAAAAAGAAGGAANAAAAAAAAAAAGAAAGAAAAAAAAAAAAAAAAAAAAAAGAGAGATAAAGAAAAAAAAAATCATGACAGAAGTCATGGGATCTAATAGAACCTTTTTTGTTCAGGATACTGAAAAGTCACTTTGAATCGTAGTTTGAATTCCTTTATTATAGATGTGATTTTTTAATACCTGACATTTAAAAATAAAAAATCATTCAGATTCAAGTCTTAACAATGCAAAAACACTTAAATACATTAAACTGATACTAAAAGCTACAAGTTTAAGGAAAAAATAATTACTTTAGGCTTCATTTTATTAAATATTTTATGCACAAGAAAAAACTGTCATGTTTAAATTGTCTGTTCATCCAAGTCAGACAGATACCCCAAGTCTTACCTGCATAGCACTCTTGCCCATTTTAACTACTTCAAACAGCATCATGTTTTCCACACCATTCTGTTGGTGATGTCCATTCATCCGATTCGGACCACCAGGTTTCCCTCCTCCGTTTCCACTTTTTCCCTTCTCTGCTGGCCCTTTTTTTCCTTTTTTACAGGTCTGCAATGACACACATGCACAAGAAGTTTTAACTGGATATTATGTATTAACTTTTAAAGACTCAAATTGCTATTCATACCATGACAACTATACACAAGGCCCTTTTGTTTCCAGGAACCAGGTTTAAAATCCAAAGTTTATGATAACAGCTGATCCTGACTGATGCACAGAGCAATGAGAATTCTGCAAGTTCCATTTTCTCCTATACTCATTTCAAATCTTCTAGCAACTAAAAATGCTTTTAGTGACAGTGTATGATGCAAAGACTTTTCTCATGTTTAAACTGTAAACTGATTATAGAGACTTTATTTAAAGCAGCTACGGCGATTCCCTTAACACAAGTTACAAAGTCTCCTTTGCAATTCACTAAATTTTTATTTATTTTTTTTTTATCTTGAGCACACATTGGCAAGGGGAGGTGAGGAAGAGCAGATGGGTGATGTCTTTGTATCCAATTCCCCAAGTCAAGTATGATTTACATAAAAAATGAAAGCGACATTAAAAGACTGGTTTATAAAAATATTTATTACCCCCTGTTACTAACTGGGCACTTGGTGCCAGTACAGGTACTCGGGTGCTCAGGAAGGTGGTCACAGCCCAGGTCAGCCTGTGCTACAGCACTGAAGGAGCCACGAGTGTTGGGTGCAAAGCCAGTGAGGGGGTGGGAGCCACCCAGTCAGGTAGTACATCTGTCATAAGAGGGGAGAAAAGGCTACTATGTGAGTAGACCTCCACACTCAAGTAGTGTAACCTCTTGTCTCTGACCTATATAAAAAGACTTTTAAAATTAAATTATTGGTTTTTCTTCACTTTTAAAATTAAAACAGAGACAGAATTAATGACACCAACCAACAGAGACTGTAATAGCACTAAATTTCAGTATAGGATGGAACACATGCAGAGACTAATCAAATCAAAGCTCATCTTTCCCCACCTCCCTTATGCTTTCATAGCACTAAGGAAATGTCAGGCAAATACTCAAGATTAATCATTTCAATGCAAATATAAATATGAACTCTCTTCAGAGGACACTGGCACTTTCAGAAAATACTCCTAACTCATTCAGCTTCAAAGTAAGTGCTGAATTCTTCAATTTCTAGCAGCAGAGTAGTTTCAGTATCCCTCTAAAATGAACATACTTTTCCTTTTCCTTGTTTTTGGTTTTTTCCTTCAATGTCCTCAAAGTCTGTATCAGAAGAGAAGTGTGTTTCAGACTCCCTGCAAGGATAAAAGGCAAACCATTTACACATTTCATCAGAAACATTCTTAAAGTCACATTATGCTCTCAGTCCAGTAAGCCAACTCAAAGAGGAGAAAAATGCAGTTTCACTGTTAAAATCCACTGTTGATGAACAGATCAGAGCAGGTACTCACACCCTACCCTGCCTCCTGCAAACAATTTATTTGTGAAGAAAGACAAAGGTGAAGGTTAGAAGATATGGAGGTGGGCAGAAAACAGCAGCAGGTTGGGTGCCTTGCTTTTGACAGGTGACAAACATTACACATCTCAAAAAGCAAAGGGCACTACAAATAATCTGCCACAAATTCCTAAACAAAACAAAAGGAGAGGAAAAAAAAAGAAAAGGGCAAAAAAAGAACCTACCATCTTCCCTCTAAAGAAAAGTGTATCAGCAGATCTCTTCATGCTATTATAAAGTCAGTAGTTAAGAGGTATTTGTGTTGAAACAACAGAGAAGTTTAGGTGAGGTTCCTCCATCAATAATTCTTTTTAGGCATATAAGGGACAAGGATGTAAGAACTTTCTCATTTGTGTAATTTCCTGAATCATTAAAAGATGCTGCATTGATATAGAAAACCTTTACTGCCAATATTGATGGGGGGCAGGGAGGGCATGTGTGTGATGTGTGAAATCACCTCACTTAGTGGAAGAAAATGCTTAGTTTATATATCCTCTGTCTCTACATTTCCTTTAGAATACAACTTAAATGATGTTTCTAGATCTGGTTTTAACACATATGTGCAGTATGGTGAATTCCAGCTGCTATCAGAAAATTCTGATACACACTTCCTGATTCAATTAACAATGCAATCAAAGATGCCAAAGGGGCACAGGAGACTTGTTCCTATTTTTAACATTCTAAAATAATCCAGAAACAGAAGGTCTCTCACTATTGAGAATGTCTGGACAGAGCTTTCTGCCTTCTCAACATGTATTCTGCTATTTCTGGTTTTGTTGACTATGTACTCTGATATGGACTGAAAAAGTCTCCAACCTTGGGGAGGGTGTGGGGGGAAGAGGGGAGAAAGAAAGGAAGGTGAGAATTATTTCTTCTTCCAAACTTCCTGGGTGTTGTTATTTTCACAGGAAAGAATAGAACACAAATTCCAAACATTTCACTAAGCAATGAACTGCACCAGAGGAGAAAAAAAAACAACCCACAAACAAGAACAAACCAAACAACAAAACAACAAAAAACTCCCACCACATTTAAAATTTGAAAAAAACAGTAATTCCTCATTAAACCATATTCCAATTTACCTTTATTAGTCATTAAAAGGGGTTGACAAAAACAAAACAAAACAAAACACACCACACAGAGGAAAAAAACACACAAAGAAAACAAACCCAAACACAAACAAACCAACCCACACAACAACAACCAAACCACACCAAAACCACACTACCAATATCATTAATACAATTGACAATTGAGACATGAGAACTGGATTCTTCTGGTCTGCTTAAAATAATCCCTTTATTTCTCTGTTCAAAAATTTCATCTAGCCCTGATTTTACACCTTGGAAATTCAAGTGTCTGTTTCTTAAATATTGTAGGAAGACCAGCAAGCTAATAAAATGATGTTCAAACACCAAAGAACTGATGCCTGAGGGAAGCTAAGACGTTGGTTGTAACTAAAGCATTTAGCATTAGACATTTTAAATACAAGATGACCTGCCCCAGTTATTAAGGGCAAATACCTCAACTACTTCCTCTCTATGAAGAGACTTTAATGAAGGAAACTTTTTTTAGCGTTTCTAATGAAAGAGTTTCTTAATCAAACATTTCATTTTGAAAGACAAAACCCTGAGATGTACATCAACATGAACAAAAGGGTGTTGGTCATCACAGCTTCTTACTAGCAAAGTTTAAAAACTGAATTAAAATCACTAAGCACTTCTAAAATACTTTAATTACTGGTGAATACTCAAGGAAAAAAAAAATTGAAGCAGTACTTTATCAATATCTCAACAGGAAAAAAATCTAGACCCCCATTTTGTTTCCCAGAGAAAAGCAACTACTAAGAAGAACCTGTATGTTTAAAAATTAAACTACAAATTCTTAGAACACTTACTGAAGGAGAGTAAAATCAGTTGGTATTTCTGGAGCTGCTATCATTTCTTTATCATCTTCTGGAACACCACTGTATTAGAAAGATATTCAAAAACCAGTCTGAAGTACAAGCTTACTTTTCTTTCTTCCTTTGTAGGGGACAACTTCTATAATAAAATAAAAAATAAATGCAGTTAATATTTTTCCACATATGAAGATGTAAGTTGGAAAGAGAAAATGTAGATCATCCCATTTCCAACAGAGCTTTTTCCCATTTAAAGATTTTATATTTTTGCCTCTTCCCATGATCATACTACAAAGTACCTCCACAAATGTTAAAAGCATCACAGTAAAATCAAACGCAGAAACAATTGGCAGGAAATCAGCATAGGATGAGCAAACTGGAATGGCCTTCGTTAGCACCTTGAAGTTTTTATTTCTAGATTTATACTAGATTTGTTTGAACTGTATGTAATACCATGTCCTGCAGCACCCAGACTTACCAGCAGTGGAGTATTTCTGGTTAGCCAAACCAAAAGCAGAATTCATGTTAGATCTAAAGCACAGTATGCTTACATTTAAGCACATTCTATACACCAAATTTATATCCCCAATTTCTAAGCTTCCATGATATTTTCCATAAAGATAAGCTCTTATAACAAGTTCTTACAACCAGCTATTTCACAACTCCCTGTCGTCCAGAGTTGATAAACCAGGCTTACAACACCTTTGACATTTAAAGCATGACAAGACTCTTAGGAATATCAAGGAAGAGAAAACTGTCCATGTTATAAAGAAAAACATGGAAAACAGCACAGCAATTTATCAAGAGAATGCAAGATTGTGAAATATCTGGGGTTTGACACAGTTACAATCTTGCCACGCATTCATAAATTTTGTTATTTAATTTTCCTGTACTTAAGGGGACAAAAACTCACTGGACACTTTATAAATTTAAGATTTAACCATAATACAGGCTAAAGTTTTCTATGCCCATTCTCTGCCCCAAGTTAACTCATATGCAATTAAAGTATGCTGTTCAGTTATTTTAAAGATGCAACAGCAAGGAGAAAACATTCAGAGTAGAAGTCTGCTGACTCTACAGCTTGCTGGAGTGATTAGGTATTTGAGGGAAAGATTAAATTTTGGCATGCTAAGCACATGCTGCTTACTGTCTGGTAGCCACGCTTCAGAGAACGCGTAGCAATCGAGCATGTAGATAGATAGAGGCCATTCACTTGTTTTCCTGCAACTCCTTATTCTGAATGCTAGGGGCCACTGCAGCTTCCAGAATTTTGAGAGCTGAGAGAAACCATAAATCCTGAACTTACTATGTTCTTTCTTCACATTTCTCACAATTATATAAAAGCAGAGAAACAGAGTGGAAACGGTGTCAAGAAATAGTGGCAAGAAGAGATGAGGTTTGAGATCAGTTGGTGAATCTCAAGATAGTCCACAACTACTACAGCACGTTACATCCAGAACAAAGTAGAAGATAAAAAGCTTCGAAAATATTGCTGCTGCAGAATGGCAGCAACCTTTATCACTCCATTCTTCCCTTCTCTAAAACCACACCAGCACATGACCAGTGCATTACATCGTCTCCTGCTCCATTTATACACTCCAGCAAACAATCCTTCACAGGCAGGGTAACAACCCCTCCCCAGCCATTTATCTTTGTAGGCTCTGCCTTTCAGTATCACCTCATTGAATTCCACAATAAATGGGCAAAATATACCTCAGGATTTTTTTTCCCCCATATTATCAAGTTTAACTGGTTCAACAGCATGGGAAACACCAAGACTGCGTAAGCACGAGCAGAGGAGGGAAGAGTAAAACTCCTCCTTTGGTGCAAAGAAGCTATTCTACAATCCAGGTTGTATGTAAAACTATATGCTCAGTTGGTGACGTATCAAAATGGTCTACAGAATGTATTTTTACATACATATGTTTGAGGGTTTGTGTTGGGTTTGGTGGGTTTTTTTGGTGTTTTGTTTGTTTACAAATAATACTTGCTCTGGTTCCTGTCTGTAACTTGAACTTTGAAAAATACCACGGCACACTTTCTGTGGCTTGGTCATCAGTGCCTGCTTGGAGGCCTTCCTCAGTAAAGGGGGAGATAAGGGAGAAAATAATAAATGGGGGGGTCAGAATGAGAAGAAGAAGAAAAGAAACCCAGCCATGTAAGTCCTTTTGGTGGCATGCCCGTGATTCAGTGCCAGTGCAGAGCAAAGACAAAATTCAACTATCAAAACTTCTCAGTTTCAAGTTCAGCCTGACTATCAACATGAGAAGCAACACATCTACATGCAGGTTTACATGCAAATTTTACATTGCGCTTCATTAATACTACCTGTTTAGAATACTAAAATTACCTACTCCATAACATTTCAAAGTACTGAGAAACAAAGCAAGTTAACTCGTTAACTCCTTTTATGAAAAGCAAATCTACATCCTATCCAATTTTGCAAAACTCTCAGTTTCTTACAAACACAGAAATACTTAAAGAGAATTATTAGTAACAAAAGGATGAAAAGGGATAAATGATTAAAGTATATTTTCTACACTAAATAAGTCAAATCACTTGACAAAACTAGCTGGCTGCAGTTTATACTGTATTTGATTTCTTGTAAGAACCATTCACTTCAGTGCAAACAACAGAACATGAAAGAAAGCATGGCATTTTTGGTCAGAATCACCTCATGAACTGAGAAAGAGGTATCAAGTTCTTGCTAGATACTGAAGCATTAAGCTACTGAGATTCACATTTCAAGAATTGTTTTTCTTGAAGGAGGAAGAAACTTGGCCCTCCTGAGTGCAACTATGAACTGGTATTATGGAAAACAGCAGCTACAGATGAATGCCTTACAAGAATGAGACTTAAATAAGGGTGTAAGCCAACTCCAGCATCAAGCTCAGACTCCAGCACTGACCAAAAAACCCCCAACGTTGCACTTGTCCCAGCACAAGGTTATTTTAAAAGATTTACATCCATCCAGAATATGACACTGGCTTTTGGTTCTCAACAATCAGAGTCAACCTAGCCCAGCATGACCCCTCTAGCAGTGGCCAACAGAAGCCATCCCGGGAAAAACACATTTGCTTTTTTCTTAATAGCTCTGTTTTCCCCAAATATGCTGCTGGCATCCAAAAATAACTTAGGGATTCCCCCCCCAACCACAGACGCTGTCATTTTATAAATACTTATTAATATTTCCAATTACTTTCTGTATTCAGTATTCAGCAGCGATGGTATTCCACACCAGAACACCTATAGCCAAAACTCCATGCTACCGAGAGGTATGTTCTTTGCTTTCAATTTATCACTTCCCAATTTTACTTGATGTTCTCTTGTTTTGATATGAGAAAAAACTGGCAGTGGTCTTTCCCATTATCCCTGATCTCAGGAGATGCCTTCTGGAAATTCAAGGCTACAGCCAGCCAGGTCTCATCTTCATGCAGTTACCTGATGACTCATTGAGAGCAGCAGGGTTGGGAAGCCAATGAGAAAGCAAAGGGGTCTATGCTATATATAAGCATCCTATCAGAACTTCTAACCATACCAAGTTCATTACAGTGCAGTCTGAAAAGAGGAAAGTGAAATTCTCGCAGATGTCACTGAAAATAGTGGAAGTCTAAGCTATCTGTTCAATGTACTCCAATAAGCAGATTCTTTTAGTAAATTAAATCTAAACTGAAGTGCATCATTAAAACCAGCTCTTCTTCAGTTTCTTTTTTGCCTGTTCACAGGATTCTAACTTCAGTTTTCCAGGCAGATATTGAAATCTCTCAAGTCTATGAAAACTTTCTGAAGTCACTCAACTCAATGAGATCATAATTAAATTATTAACTATAAAAAGAAAATGTATCCTGCTGAAAGATCACAAGGTGGAGCTCTAGCCTAAAGCTAACTGAAGAAACTCTAAAAGACAGGTCATCCAGAGGTTGACCTAGTTATTTCTGTGCAATAAACTTTATAATAGATTGCTTAAACTGCAATAATATCACAGAACATTTCCTTTAGGTTTATATTTAGACTACATAAAGTCACTAAAAGATTCCTGTGTCTTTTCTGAAAGAAATGCATGTATGAGTTTGATTCAATTACTCTTCCAAAAGCAGAAATGCATACAGCTGTAGTATGACTAGTCTCAGCATTTACTTTTCAAATGCAGGCAGAAGAATTTCAAAATACGTTTTGATGTAGACATATTGCATCCCTTTATTCTATCTTGCAATTTGCTAAACAAAATGTTAATGAACTAAAAAATACAACAGCAGCAGTCGTCCCAGAACGCTGTAATTTGTTTACAGTTGGCAATATTACATAAGAGGAGTTATTTCTTAAAATAATTTGATTGATAAAAGCACAAGCTAAGCATGAAACATTATGAAGAACTCAAATGGGTCTTTGTTGAAAAACGGATTTAAATTCTAGAAGGTTACTTTTCCCTAATACATGAATAATTATTTTAGGTATGGCTGTGATTAACTCAAATATACTGACTGGCCAAATGTTGAGATCTGGCAAAAGCTGACAAAATTCATCAGCACAATTCACACAACAGCACATATGTGATCAGCAGCTGCTGAGTGCTACCTGTCCTCTCCCACAGGCTAAACAAATATTAATACAATTCAGTGAGCAGTCTTTGTTAGAAGAATACACATACCACACACACACAGAAAAAAAAGATAATCACAAGATCCGTCCCAGAAGCTTGCATTTCATACACTTAAGTAATACTTCAGTTACTTCATTTACACAACAAGCTTGCAGCAAAGTGCTTCAGGCAGGTGGCTTTTGGTTTGTCTGTTATCTTCAAGTTTTACAAGGTAAACCAGTAAATCACTTGTTATTTTTCTGGGAAAGCAGAGACGCAAAGTTCAAAAATGGCTGTGTGGCCAGGACAAAGTTTTTGGAAATGTGGGATAGCTGTTTGGAGTTGTACTGATTTCCCCCTGTAATTCATTTAATCACCTATAAAATCAAGGACCTCACTTTAATTCAGAAAATTAGAATTTCTAAAATTGTGATGCTCAAGTGTGTGGCTGAAGTTCATCCCTGAATTATTTATCCCTCCATGAATGAGAGATGCTGATGCTTCAGAACCAATTATGCAGCAGGAACAGTTAAAATGCTAGTCAGATAAAGTTTAAATAAAGAATCAGAATGATGTCCAGTATTTTCCCTTAACTATTCTAGAAGAGAAGGTTGCTACCAACTACATTGTGCCCCTTTTCTCAAAAACTACAATATGTCTAAACTTTTGTTTTATAAAAAGAGGTTTGGTCGTTTGTGGGGGTTTTCCCCCCAGATAAGCATGCTTCTTAACATCACCTTTGCATTCATCTTCAGAGGTGGATTTCTAAGAGGTATTTTGGGCAAGCCTTAAAAGACTGTGTTACTTCTACTAATAGTACACAACCTAGTATTTCGTCTGCCAAAAAGCTTTAAAGCAATTCTGTAATTTGAGTAAAATACAGAAAACATGCTTCAAGTAGCACTCTGTACTGTAACAACTGTACTTTAACATGATTTACTTACAACTGTATCAGCAGTTTTGATCGTATTATGAAAGCATAATCAAGACTAAAGTGAACAGTAATGCAATTAATACCTTCAGAAGCGTGGTTATTTTTGTGCCGTTTGTCTAATAAACGACCCTTGTAATTCTTTTACAAGACCACCTGAACTCGACATCATCCATCTATATTGTCCCATGCTTACCAACAGACAAATACAAGGTCTGTGTACACAGTAACAGCCTGTGGTGCCAAAATCACTGCGCAGTTAACACCAACAAAGAACCTAAATGACCTATTTTATACAGGTTTTTTCTTTTCAGCATCTTACATCACTATTTTTTTATTTCCTTAACTTCCAGCTCTTACATGCCCTCCCACACCACTTCCATCCACATATCTCTTTCCCTTCATCTAAAAAATAAATAAATAAAGGAATGCTATGGTTGCTGTTGATATTATGCCATCACTCTACCATTTTTATTCCCTGGTCTGCTCTTTATTCAGTTTGTATAATATTTGCTCTTTAGGGTGCGCATCAAATCTGTGGCTTAAGCAGGAAAGAACAATGTCAGAATATGTTTTTCTGATACTGTGGGCTGCTGCTGCTGCTAGGTTTTCCTTCCCACTCCCCAAACACACCGGGAAGTTTCTGCTCCCTTCTAGCACTCAAATGAACCAGCAGCAAGCAAATTATGAAAACAAAACCATTTCCATCCTCCATGATTAGCTCTCCATTGGATCAGCCTATGGAATCAATTCCTCTTGCAGCCACCCAAGTGCAGTATCAGAGGCAGCTGGACTCTACCTCTCTACAATGAAGCCAACGATGAGCTTTACCAACGTCCCCGCATTCAGAGCAGGGGCAGAGCTCTGCTGCAAGGCAGGAGGAGGTATCAAAGGGAAGTGGCAAACTGCAGTTCTTGCATAGTTACCACTCATATTCCTGCCCTTCCCTTGGGAGGGGCCACAGGCAAGAGCCTGCTGATCTGTGGCTCCAATGGAGCAAGCAGGCGTGAGGCTCAGATCCTGCACTTAGCTCCCAACTCATACACGTGGTTACCTGCCGAGGGGAGAGGCAGCCCTGCAGCTGAACACCTAACCTGTGACCCACACATCCAGGGACACGGCATGTTCTACCTGCAAATCCATCAGGCACCTGTCCAGTCTTAGCTGCCATCTTCTCAGAGCCTTCTCCTTACTCCTTATCACACACCTCTCCACTACACAGCTGACTGGATATGTACCTGCATAACCATTTGGTTCCTACCAGCCTTCAGAGGAGCAGCCCAGCTAAGAGCTGACGGTGACTGCCAGAACCTGAGCAGACTACCAGCCAGGAAACAGCCAAGCACATGGAAAAGAAGTCCCCAGAGGTAATGCACACATCAGTAAACTGAAAGCTAAATCTGTTTTCACAATTTAATGCTGTGAAAGCAAAAGTTTAAACAGGCTTCTTTTTTCTTTTAGAGGGCATATGAAAAAAAGTCAGGCTAAAACCTAAAGTGAAGGTTGAGGCTTTACCCCAAGTTTAGAAACCTGGTAAATATATAACATAAAAGAACCTCTGTAGCACCCCAATAACTCTGCCAACCTCAACTTCACCATCGTAGTCCCCCCCTCAGTAAAAAGTGGTTGGGTTTTTTTTGACTTCTGCCCTTTTTACTAAATATGTGGAACAACTATTACAGAAGGAAAAAAGCTTGCTACAGTGCTTCACAGTCATAGATTTACTCATTAAAGTTCCATGTATAATTATCACTATCTCTGATGCAGTAAGTTAAACACTATTTTGAAATGTAGACATACTGTTATGGCTTGAGTCATAGGTGTGGTTTATATTGCTATTTAGTAATTCACACTGTCCAATCAAATGTGGGTTTAAAACACTTGATAAAAGCATTACAAAATACTGAAAAATTAACTGCACAAGAAAAGCAACTACTACCCTTATTAAAGTGAAAAATACCTGTATTACTAACTAACTGTTGTGTCCAAAAGTACTCCTGAGCTTGCTAAAACACACCTGATATTCCCATAGATCTTTAAAAATGGTTTGGTTTTGGCTATCTTTTGAAACAGGCAAAGGTAAGATAGCAAAAGTAGAAGTTACACCTCACTGTGTCTGTCACATCTTTCCCTGCCAAAGAAGAGATGGTTTCCAGATGTTACAGTCTGACTGTGTGGAAAATGAGGCTCTTAGGAAGAATAAAAGCCAAGTCGGATGACAACCAAGATTTAAAAAAAAAAAAAAGCGCCACATATGCCTGGTTAAAGAAGCCAAAAGAGGAGCACTAGTTCATTTATGGTACTAGGCAAGCACACCTCTCAGCTTCCTAATGCCCTAAACTACAGGACATATCAATATGTTGGGTTTTTCTGGGGGGGTTTGGTTTGGTTTTTTGTTTGTTCTAAAGTAGTCCTCTGCATATCCCTTCCAAATATTGGCTCTTGTAAAAGCTAGGGATGAAGATGAACACACACCATCTACAGCAAGCAGGTAACCAGCTACACAGTAAAAGCCTAGAACAGAATTAGCATTGTTCAAATGTGCAGCCAACAGCGACAAATTACTTCAGAATACATGGTGAGACAGTTTTCCAACCAAAAAGGTATCCAATCCTGCAAGGTTACAGTGTTTGTTTGGTTTTATTATTATTTATTTTATTATTCATTTGTTGTTCTTCCAGTGATCAGGGTGAGCCTGCCTCACTTTACAGGAGCTTCAGCTTCCCCTCCTACCATATAGACTTTTCCCCTCTGAAAAGTTCCAATCCCTAGGGCTTTCAGCCCAAATCTTTAATTGGGCATTTCTAAGAACAACTACATTTGGGCATAAATTCTGGAAGGGGAACTACATGGCACATACTGCAATATCATCAGTTGCTACTGTAAGATACAGTCAATATTAAATGACTGAAGGGAAAACCCAATAAAATAAAGCTACTGAAGAGTAGAAAGTAAAACCTCTCAAGCACATCTCCCAGATTCAGTTCCTATCAGCCCAGGTCACAGCACACTTTGGATATTCCTTTGAAGAGCCCACTGCACTCCTGTGCACTGTGATCACAAACCTTCTAAGATAAGAAAGGAGAACCTGCTCGGTTCTGTGTTTTGCCAGCTGAGATGCTACCAGAGTTTATTAGCTGAAGCTTTACACTACATAAAAAATGGTTCAATTGCTTCCAGACAGCAACTAAAGAGACCAAGTCCAGTACAGAAGCAAATAAAAAAAAAATATATATAAGTACAAGTCAAACTGCATTACACTTTACTACATCTACAAAACACTGTTTTTTTAAAAAGGGAAAAGGATGGTGGTGGCTGATGTGTAAGAATGCTTCACGCCCCATTCCATTCTGCCTTCTTCCCCTGCACCAGCCCAAGTTTTGGGGGGGTTTCTGTAACTGTCCTAAAGTACAGAAAGGGCATCACTTTCCCAGCTTCCCTCCGGGCCACCTGTGGGAATGGAGCTG
>VWZY01004352.1:171458-196596 GCA_013399075.1 Chloroceryle aenea
AAAAAAAAAAAAAGCGCCACATATGCCTGGTTAAAGAAGCCAAAAGAGGAGCACTAGTTCATTTATGGTACTAGGCAAGCACACCTCTCAGCTTCCTAATGCCCTAAACTACAGGACATATCAATATGTTGGGTTTTTCTGGGGGGGTTTGGTTTGGTTTTTTGTTTGTTCTAAAGTAGTCCTCTGCATATCCCTTCCAAATATTGGCTCTTGTAAAAGCTAGGGATGAAGATGAACACACACCATCTACAGCAAGCAGGTAACCAGCTACACAGTAAAAGCCTAGAACAGAATTAGCATTGTTCAAATGTGCAGCCAACAGCGACAAATTACTTCAGAATACATGGTGAGACAGTTTTCCAACCAAAAAGGTATCCAATCCTGCAAGGTTACAGTGTTTGTTTGGTTTTATTATTATTTATTTTATTATTCATTTGTTGTTCTTCCAGTGATCAGGGTGAGCCTGCCTCACTTTACAGGAGCTTCAGCTTCCCCTCCTACCATATAGACTTTTCCCCTCTGAAAAGTTCCAATCCCTAGGGCTTTCAGCCCAAATCTTTAATTGGGCATTTCTAAGAACAACTACATTTGGGCATAAATTCTGGAAGGGGAACTACATGGCACATACTGCAATATCATCAGTTGCTACTGTAAGATACAGTCAATATTAAATGACTGAAGGGAAAACCCAATAAAATAAAGCTACTGAAGAGTAGAAAGTAAAACCTCTCAAGCACATCTCCCAGATTCAGTTCCTATCAGCCCAGGTCACAGCACACTTTGGATATTCCTTTGAAGAGCCCACTGCACTCCTGTGCACTGTGATCACAAACCTTCTAAGATAAGAAAGGAGAACCTGCTCGGTTCTGTGTTTTGCCAGCTGAGATGCTACCAGAGTTTATTAGCTGAAGCTTTACACTACATAAAAAATGGTTCAATTGCTTCCAGACAGCAACTAAAGAGACCAAGTCCAGTACAGAAGCAAATAAAAAAAAAATATATATAAGTACAAGTCAAACTGCATTACACTTTACTACATCTACAAAACACTGTTTTTTTAAAAAGGGAAAAGGATGGTGGTGGCTGATGTGTAAGAATGCTTCACGCCCCATTCCATTCTGCCTTCTTCCCCTGCACCAGCCCAAGTTTTGGGGGGGTTTCTGTAACTGTCCTAAAGTACAGAAAGGGCATCACTTTCCCAGCTTCCCTCCGGGCCACCTGTGGGAATGGAGCTGCTCTCCAGGCACCATCTCAGTCGGGTGACTACTGCCATTATCAGTCTCCCAACAGCAGTGTAAAACTCTATAGTGAAGCTCCAAAAACTGCCATTACCTTGTTGTTTGTGTAAACAGCCAAGAGCAGTCATCTATCCCTCCCTGTCTCAAATGAAAAACTGTGCCATCGGAAAGTAAAAGTAATATTTAAGAGAAAAGGGAATAAATATTGTGCCGCATCTAAACCAAGCAGTACGACAGCTAAAACCTAAGCCTTTTGTAATTGGATTATGGCTCTTTCAACAATCAATCACAATAATCATCCTTACAAAATAAAATTCAAGCAACTACTCATGTATGCAGAAGTTGGCTTTACCTCTAAACAGAAGGAATAAAGATAAAAACCTTGTTATCTTTCATTAAAAAGTTACCTCTGCAATTCTGCCAACCTCAGAACATCTGTGCTCCATACATCCTCAGTTGTAACTTAAAGATTTTTTAATACCCAACATTTTGTTCTTGTTCTCCCTCCTAACAGTTGGGCTAAAATCCCAATTGGTTTGTTCAGAGGTTTGCAGCACTGAATACTAATTTTATATGAAACAGCAGTTGCGATGTGCACGGCTTTCCCCCACACAATTTAGAGAACTGAATATATCCACAATGCAGAATGCTAATAATCCATTAATGAACTCAATACCAGATTAAAAAAATATATCATCACCAAGTCTTCTCTATTCATCCTGAAACCGAGAAGAATTTTTGGGGTAAGATGACTGGTGTGAAGCCTCACCTATGGAGGCCTAGGGTTAGCGACTGGCATTCATTAAACTTCCAGAGCAACCAACATGGTCACTTGCATACATCCTAAGAACACTACAAAAACATTGGCATTATTAAAATCAATAACTTCTTTCAGCTTGCGATTGCTTACTTGTGGCAGGTAACAAACGGTGCCAGCTGGGAGAGCTTTAGCACACTATGCCTGTCCTATGAAAGCTAACATGAAGAAAAAGGATCAAACCCAGTTTTTTAGAGACCAAGCTAATCTTACTAAGTGAACTGAAATACTGACAAACTCTTGATACGTGTAAAATATTCTGCAGCAAAGGTTGTGAGACTTTTGAAATTATCTTCCTTTTTAAGTCTCTCAAATACTGGGCACTAAGCACCACAGGGATACAGGAGCATCCATTCCAAACAGATCTAAAATAGGAAATTTATAGATTGTTAAAGCAACCAAAATTAAACTTTAGGAATCATCATTTAATCTAGAAAAAAAACAAACCACCAACCTCTGTATTTAAGAGTTCCTTGAGTAACTTCATCATGTAAATAAAGCTAGTAGCTCCTTCCTCCTTCAAAAGACAGTTAATTAAACCCTACAACTGAATTTATGCTTTGTTGAAAGTTTCCTGGTCACATTATGCAAGTATCATAATTTGTAGTATTTTACTAAAAATGTTCAATACCCAGAAAATATATTTTTTCAACTACAGCTATCACACTTATTAGCTCAGGAGCACAGCAGAAGCTGTCGAGATAATTTTTGATATTTCATCCTTTTTTTTCCTGTATTTTCTTTTCAAATGAAGGAAGGAGGGGAAAAAAAAAAAAAAAAAAAAAAAAAAAAAAAAAGAAAAAACAGCAGCAGTAGTGCCAGATGTCTCTTAAACAAGCTACATGTGCTATGATTCCTTCCCCTTCCCCCACTCCAAGAGAGGCATTCTGGAACAGGGTGCACCCTACAGCAGCAGTTATCTGAATCCAGAGATCTGCCCCATACTCTTGGAGCTGCATGAAACTAGCAGCAGATTCCTAGGACACCAATGTACCAATCATTTACTAACACTTCCAGCAGATGAGGTGATTCCTACTCCTAGCACAGGTTTCTCTTCCTCTGTTTACTACCAAATACATACCTCCCATCTCCCCATACCCAAATCTTAAATGGGTAACTCAGCAGGTGAGAACACAACAAACTCTTCAGCATACAGAAAGCCCTTTTTTCAGACCTGCTTTAGTTTCTCTGACTTTTCTCAGTAAAGAGTAATTCCAACTATTTTAAACAGTTGGACAGAAGAGAGATTATTTTAAACGGGCAACACCTCTTCCAGGTTGTTTTGATCTTTCTACTTTATATTGCATTGCAGTGATGCAACATTGAAACAAGTCAATATATTTACTCTAAAATTTCTCACAAACTTACATTTTTAAAATAAAACATGATTGAATTCCCCATATTAAGTTATTCAGCCATCCTACCTACATATTCAAGAGCACTGTTTCTTTGACCTTAGTAGTTAGCCATCAATTATGTAATTACTTATTACTCCTGCGTTGAACTCAGCAGACTCTGCTCTTATTTATGGCTAACATTTTTTTTTCTCTCTCATTATTTTTACCATTTCACAATAGCTTGTGATTACAATTCAGGATTCTAACATAAAATCATAACATCTAATGTCAAATCAAAAGTTTTTCACCAGTGATTCGCCAAAATCATATATTATTTAGAGCAAGTTTTACAGCTCCTGAAACCAAGGTCTACTAAAAAAATATGCAGTTAAATATGCAATTACATCTATTTTGTTATCACGGGGCTGGCTAATCTTTATGAGAAACAGGAATAGTCTAAAAATTAAGTAACTGAATTGGGATTAATGCACATTCAGGGTACCTTTATACAAAAATCACCTCTTAAACTTAAGTATCATCAAGTACCAATTTTTTCAAGTCATGATTTTAACATCCCAGACACTGATTTAGTAAGAACGTTTATATTTTATATTAATCTCCTACTAATACAGACAGCTAGCTTTGTATTCTACTTACTTAAGAAGCCAATGAATGTTTAGAATTGCTCTTGGAACACATAGGCAGTATTCTCATGCTGTCATACCACTCATCAGGATTACAAGTAGAGCATCTCATTTAAAAATCAGTTTGCACTCATTTTTTTCTAAAATTTAAATGAAATTGCTGTACAGTCGTGTCACTGGAAGTTAACATCAGCTGACAAAACAGCTACCCATTTGCTTACAATAACACAATGCTTTGACAGAAATCTATTTACCAGCTTCCTTTACTTTTGTTTGCCCATATACAACTAAGTGGAATCAGTCTTATTGTTTCAGAGCAAGGTTTAAATCCTCAGCTAACCTATATGAAAAACTGGTTTGGTCATGAATGGTACACAGGTTGCAAAACACAGGTTACTAATAAATCAATTGATCTGAAGAAGCAACTATAATCCTACTGAAACATACTTATATCAATCTTGGAAGACTCAAATATAAATAAACAAAGGGGTTACATCTTTTCAAGATTTTTTTTCTTCCCCATTTCATGATCATTGCTGCATTCTTGTGGACATCAAACTAAGAAGTGTTTATATATTATGAAAACACTTATTTGGAGTACATCTCCTACCCCCCTCCACAACAAGCATGCTAAAGGCCATTAATATGTATGCCTGATCCTGAGCAATTTCATAAGTACAAAAGGTGACTAATATTCCATGCAGAGGATGCTTCCTTGGCACCAGACTGCCTTGGTCTTGAAACAATGAAAACCAAATTCTAGCAGAAGTTAGGGAAAGAGGTAATAACATTCAATCTAATTGTTAGACAAGAACATTTTTATCCGAGTGTAAATTAGGTCTGGCGGTTGTTCAGCTTGACCTCCACTTACTATAATCTTGCCCAAGGGTATGAAAATCCTAGATCATTAAATAGTCTTGCAAGCAACCTAAAATGAACCTGCAATCAAAGCCATGGTTTTCAACTGCTGTTAAGAGCTGAAGATACAACAGTGATAATAGATAACACCATGTCAAATTGGGCTTTTTGGTTGGTTGATTTTGGTTGGGGTTTTGTGTTTGGTTTGTTCTGGGTTTTTTTTGGGGGGTTGTGCTTTTGTTTGTTTGTTGGGGAGTTTGATTGTTTTGTTGTTTTTTTTTAAAGAAACAACTAAAATCTCTACCCTTAGCATATTATTTTTAATTTCAGAGTGTTTTTGAGATTAAGGGAAAGTAATTACCCTTTAAATTCAGAAGTAAAGAGGGGGGAAAAATACACCTTTTTATGGCTTTTTATACATAGTTCAGTTGAAAGTTTTTCTGAGAAAAGATGGGTTAATCTAAAGCTGCCCACTTCTTTCGGGTATGAGAAAGAGTTTTAAATGCCAGCTTTCCTGCAATTCTCTAGACAGTCAACAGACAGTTTAGAAAGTGCTACCAATTCATTACTGTGAAACAGATGCCTGCCAAAAAAATTAATTACAGAACATAAATTTTATTACTATGTGAATTAACTTAAGACTTTATACGCTAAGCATAAAAACTACTCTAGAACTGCAGAATCTGGTAGAATACACAGCCCACTAAGAAAACATGGCAAAAGGAAGGTATGTAAGCACTTCTTGCAGCTGATCATAGCAAGATACACTTGCTAGGTCAAAAACTAGGAAAATTCCTCTTCTGCAAGTCCTAGCTACAGGGAAGGAACAGAAGGTAAGAACAGTAAACCACCAGAGAAGGAGCCAGACAGCAGCACAGAACCTTGAAAAGGTCAGAGAAGACTGATGATGGACCACAGAACAAGCAGTAATCAGCTATTTGCACACTTAACTGACATAGTGAGGGAAGTCTTAAGAACACAGCTAGAGCTGTGAAGGACTAAGGCACAAGCGTCACGGCTGTTTCAACAGCAAAATAAAATGATAAAACAGAAACACCATCTGAGAAATTAAGAAAGCTTTAAGAGAAAGCAGAAATATCAATTTACAGAACTCTGCACAGGTCTTCCTGGAAATTAACTCCAATTAAGATCCATGTGTTATTAATAAAAATAAGGAAGCATCGCAAGTGTTAAAAATGAAGGTTAAGTCCTAGCATTGAATTTACACACAGTAAACACATACTACCAGCAACAAGAAGCAGCTTTTTCAGCCTTGTAAGTAGTGATATAGAAAGGAGAAAAAAAAAAAGTAATCCATAATTGTTGTTCACACAGCTTTCTCACAAATGAACGCATAAAACTCTTCAATACCTCTGACACGGTTAAGGAAAGAATTCTGGCGTTTTATGCTGAGTATGAAAAAGCCAATCCACAAAGGACACCTTACCAATTCTAGGCCTAACAGAATGTCATCAGGTTTCTCTGTAAAATATACAAATACCAATCTCTTCTTCATAAGTAAAATACCTGTGTGCCATTCCCTATCAGACCATATAATGGTGCCACTAACTGTATGATGATTACAGACTACGAGTTACATTCTACAGCAAGGCAGGTTTTATCTTTCTTTTCATTGCAATATTTCTATATTTAATTCTGTATTACAGCCCAAGTATACCCAGTTTAGAATTGCAATCAGTTAGTTCTTTGAACCCCCCCAGAAGAACACATTAAGGAGAAAATTAAAGTTGATTTTACTCTGATAGGTGAAAAACTGTATAGTTTAAATTGATAATTTTAATGATATCCACATATCTTCATCACCTCACTTGCCCAAGAAACAATTTGCTTAAATTTAAACTGAAGGGAAAATACCGTTTTGCAGAGAAAAAGGCAATGGTCCAGCGTTTTTTCCAAAAGCAGATACCAAAATATTTTCACTTCCTACAGTAATCCTGAAGAAAGTGAAGTACTCATCGAGCAATTCACTTTACATAGGACGTGACTCCTTAGAGAAACACAAACAGCAGTTTCCAGCTCAAGAAATCTCTTAAGTATTTCCTGGCCTGCAATATTTACAACCCTCAAGTACTAGCATAAAATGATGCCATTAAACAGTTCTCCTTTACCAATGCAATATTCTTGTTGGAAATGGAAGTTAGCATTTGTCAAGGGAGAAAAGACAAAGACGTGCCCCGGCTGCCTATTCAAACCAAACCTCTCGCCAATTAACACATCACGGTTCATGCACTGTGATGATTCCCTATCCTGAAACAAAAGAGAACAAATTTAAGTTTTAATACGTACCATTCCCAAACTTTACATTACAATAAACTAAATTGATTTTTTTATAAGTAATATTTATTTCATTTTCTATAAGCAGCAATGGCTTAAAACACATCCATCTGCAGCACAGCAGTAGAATGTTAATGAAGTATGACAATGTGCTGTAAATAACAAATAAACAAATAAATATATATATAAAAACCTTTGGGGTTGAGATACCATTTGATGTTCTCCTGTATCACACAGCCTCTTTAATATGCAATATGCCATGTGACATGTTACATGTTCATAGCCCCTACCTAGCCAACATGAAGGCAAAACCCAAGAATTGTGGATGTGACTTTTCAGTGTTCTGGAGCACACAGACTAAAGGGGGGAGAAACAATATAAAGTACCTATCTTAACAGTCAGTCTCTTAAAGATATTTCACTAGGGGGAAGGAAAAAAAAAAATGTAGTTTTTATCTTTCCTAGACAAATGAAAAAAATCACAAAATTATTTTTTCTACAAAACTCTATCAGCATTTCTGTTAGCAAGACTGACAAATAGACAGAACTTACACTGGAATGATGAGTACAAAAAAAAACAAAACAAAACAAAAAAAAACCAAAAAAACCTACAGCACATGAAAGAAGCCTACAAAAACTAAACACACTGGAGAGATCCTGAGTAATGAGCAGGACAGAAATCACAAATGAGAAGAGAAACAAGATGTAGTGACCATGTTTAAGTATTCAGTACTAATGGCTGATAATCATATTCTGTAAGCAGCAGGATGAGAGGTGTGATGCTGCAAATGCAATAAATCCCCAAGGAAACAGTATGTCCTCAAGATGTTCCCTAGAAACTGCTTATGGCTGATTAAAGCAGCCTCAATAACACACATCTAGCTATGCACAGGCAGGTAACAATCACCCCACACTGCTAGTGAGAAAGGAAAAAAAAGTGGAAGACCATGACTTGTGTTAACCTTAGCAATTAAAAAGCCAACAAAAAATCAAACCAGCAACACTGCAACATTCTAGTCCTCACAATCACATGAAGATGGGATGCACATGCATTTTGTCATGAGTGATGAGAATTTATAATTCAAAACATTTGTTAAGCCACAATTAGCAAATCCTCTCCTCTTCCACAGGAAATACTAGTAAGTAAGTATTTTTAATACAGGCATAAAAATCACTCATGAAGACCAGTATTATATGAAAGATTGAAAATACTGTAGTAATTTCCCATCAAACCTTTCATAAACTTTTATACATGAGATTTTATTTTTTTCCCTGGATACAGGTTACCGGTTTTCCAAGAAAACAACTTAAAACCACAAAGAACAATGAACACCGAAAGCTCAAAACAAACTGCAGAGACAGAAAAAAGGACACATCTTCCCAGTCTTCCCCCAGCCAATTCGTAATGGACAAAAGTTCTGCTATGTCTGCTCCATTACTGCCTGTACTTTAATATGTGGGGAGAAAGAAAAAGGACAATGCATCGTAACAGATGATACCTAGATCTCAAAACCTTCTGGAGTATTAACAGACAGTTAAGTTGCACCTCTAGCAATCAACCTATCACCCCTGTACCACAGGCTCCCTACATTCCTCTACAGACTCCTTCCTGATCAGAAAGAAATCACAGGCTACACATTTTCACAAATGTTTTTAAAGGCTCACTTCAACCTGTGGCAATTGCTTGGAACGTCTGGAAGGCTTCCACAATTCACCTCTAATAAACTAAAAATCCTACGAGCACACGGAGTACAGGCAGTCAAAGTACCAATCTACAGAGCAACCCATCAGTTGATTTGCCAATGGTTGGTAAGAAAAGCTCTGTCCTTATAATGCTACAAACCAAATTATGTTCAATGAAATCCATTTGCAGAATGTGTATACATTTACAAAAAATGTAGCCCACCATAAATGTTTACAAATATTAACCATTCTAAAAAAATATATATAAAAGGACAGTCTTTTAACTAGACCAAGCTTACTCCTTAAACACAGGTTATTACCCTAACAGTTACCCTTCAGATTAGTCAAGCTTTGCATAGTTCTCTGAAAAAGCCACGGTGTTATCAAACAATGCTGTCATACAAATAAAATGATTTTTTTTTATTATTTTAAACAATTCAAGCCACTAAGTTGCCAAGAATACTGTGGGATTCAAAACTTTTTTCTACAGGCCACCTACCTGATTCTAACATGCTTTAGTAATACATCCCTGTGATTGGGAACTAGTGTGGTTTTCAGAACAAATGCTACTGGTGGTTTGGGCTATTCTAAAGAACTGAAACATTACAGCACATCCCAGCTTTAAGCTTTTGTCACTAAAACTACATAAAGCAAATGGACACAGATTCTAAGACATATTCCTCCACTAATGCAGTTGCTACAATGCTCACCTAACAACCCTAAGAAACCACTTGCCTCAAGAACTCAGCAACACACCTGCTCACCAATCTACCTGTGACCTTCAACAACCACTTCTCTAAGCTTGGGGTTTCAAATCATGGTTCAGGTAGCACACATTACTGCACATCCAGGTTAGATTAGAGGAATTGTACATTAGAAAAGGGAGGATTATGCTACAGACAAATTCTTAGAAACAGTTATTCAGGAATACAATACTGTATTTCTCAGTCCAAAGTAATTAATCATTTCAATTAAAGTTGACTGGACTAATGTGGAAACCTTTCCTGAGACAGAGAAAAAATGCTTTGCTTTTGTCCCCTCCATCAGTACATACAAGAGCAAAATAGAATTTTAGTCCAAGAGCTCCATTATGAACTGCATTATGAACTTGAATTTATGACTTAAGTTGATTTTGGGCCTTCACATTTCTATAGGTAGGGAAACCCACAGGAGTGTAACAATATACTTCAAAATAAGAAAAGAAAAAGTTTTTAAAAATGGCAAGCTTTTGCAAAACTAAATAATAATGACAGAAAAATAGGGAAAACATTTTATTCTTCCCTCTCCATCAGTTTGCCCTAACTAGTACTAAGTTACCTACTTGCATACGTACAAGTGGGTCCCTAAAAACCAGAAGGTCCCCTAGGCTTTGTTACAAGCTCCTGATGGAGTTTCCTGTGCCTTGTCAGCAGTAGCTGTTAATGTGGACCCATTAGCCTACATCTCCATTACTGACAACTCCCCTGCTTCTATTTGCTATGCTGAAGACCACTTACCTCACTAGAAGAATTAAGCAAACATCAATGTATGGAAAAGATTTATTTTCCTTTTAATTCAATTAAATAGGGCAGCACTACCATGTCTTTCGGAGAATTCCAAAGACAGAGGAGTTAACAGTGTCAAAAGACAGATGCTATTCATAAATCTAAATATGTGGGGGCAGGAATGAGGGAGAAGGAGGAAACAAATTAAAATGGCATGGATACAAAATTACTTTAGGCAGGTAACTGCTACCAAATTAGAAGATTTATTTCAGCCATTATGAAAGGGACAGTAATTTACCTACCAAATAATTTAGTATTTATTAAGCAAAATCATTAGTACTGACTTTTCAGCAATATCTTGTATTTTAATTAGGCTCTCAATGAAGAGGTTTCATATTCTAGTACTAATTCACAGTTATTAGAACAATGATTAAACTTAGAAATTCCATTTTGTATCCAGTAAAGCAATACAGGTAGATAATGCACACCACCAACATGTATATCCACCTATACTGTCATCATACAGTCCCCAAGGAACAGTGCTTGGGAGAAGAATATTCCAGTCTATTCTAAGGAACTGACATTTTCAGAATAATTAACAGTCTTATTCCAAAATGAAGTCAACAGAGGTAGATCTAATTTACAGGACAGTCAAAACCTGCATTGTGAACTTGAATCTTCCAGGTTTCTGCATAAACATCTGCCTTCTGCACCAACAGGACATAGAGTACACTGCAAGTCTCCTTTCACGGTGGTACCACAATTGTTAATGCTTGGACCAAGCAAAACCAGACCACCCAGTCATGAAAACTTGACATATATTAGACTGAGGAGGAGCACAGTTACATTTCTGATAATTCTGCACAAGCACATAATGCCAGATCTGTCCTGGACAAAAGATACATGATTCATCATTAAATCTGCTTGAGAATTAGAGGTTGATTTTACAAACTGGCAGACTGAGTTAGCACTTTCCTTATGTAGCTACAGCATGTTTGATTCACTGACACTTAAGAGTGCTGCCAGGCCTTTTACACAAAGGATAGGCATCAAAATATTATTTAGTAAATTAAAAAACATTTGCTAACTGAAGTGATACTAAAACTAGCATTACAGAAAACAAAAGTCCTTACTTTATCAAGCACCAGTTGAAAAGAACACCTATGGGAGGGAAGCCAAGAACAGAAAAAAAGGAGGCAGCGTGAGAAGAAATGGAAAATAAGGCACAAAGCACATTGCTTCAAACATCACTGTTATCCTGAAGTTAAAATACAATGGTAGCTTAAAAAGAAACCCAACCTTAACTTAAATAGCAGGACAAACTATCTCCATGAGTAAAGATAAACATATTTTTGGTCCAGTAAAACCAAAGCAGACTATAACAAATGAACACGCTGCAGTATATACCCAACAGGAATGCAAAGCAGTACTTCCAAATCATGTTCCTGACAACCTTCTCGTGTATTCTGCTGGAAGACACTCCTTACTACCTTAAGTTTGCATTTCCTCCAGGGCCGATTTATCATTATACTGTATCATTTAAATATTCTAAACAAATATCTCCTTACCATTTTTGACAATTCTATTTCTTGGAAATTTAGATTTCTCTCAAAATAAACAACTTGTTTTCCTCTCCTTATAGCCACACAAAGGCATTCCTTAGCAATGCTGTCTCCACATTTGAGGATCTAGCAACAAATACTAGTGAAATATATTTTTCAAGTAACCTTTTTAGAAGGGCAGTATCTTTATTATTATTATCATAAAATGATATTAACTGTTCTGATTTGCTAGGTCACTTCTAAGCGTGAGAACTGCCACGGTTAACATTTTGTATGACACTGAAAACAGTATTTTCACAGCAATGTGCAGCTTCTACTGTCTGACATGTCTAACTGATTAATCCCATCATCTATGCATTTCCTAAATAAACTGCAGAATCTTCCTCCATTTTATTTGGAGTATAATCTATTCCTAGATTAGCGGCTCTGGAGAACACATAAATAGAAATAACAATATGGTAAAATTTTAGCAGGCTGAGAAAACAGATACCCCACATTTCTAACACTCCATGTTCTCCTGTATCATGACACACAAGCCCCATTGTACAATCTGCAACACATACTCTTCAAATCTCTAAGTTATCGTTAAGTCTTCTGTGCATAAACTACCAAATCCTAGACACTGGGATATATTTAAACCTTTGTGATTTCCAGCAGTTAAAGGCTGTACACTATTATTAATGAAAACTTCAATAAAAAATGCATTACACATACATTATACAAAATCCCTTTTTAAAACTGAAGCACTTCACTAGCTCCACTTACTTCCCTATTTCATAATCTTTACTTCTAGAAGCTTTCTGCAGTTGTCATTCACCTTTAGAAAATGAAGCTGTTCAATGGCAACAATTTGGCCAAGTGCTAGTAATTTCAGTATTTTTTTCCAGTATTCCTTCCAGTAACAACTAAGAGCATATTTTATACCAATTTGAACAGATTGCATTAACTACAGGTATCCTCTTTTTTGCTAAATAATGAATGAAACTGCTAACACTGACCATAGTAGTTTGATTATACAGTAAAAACCATGGGTTGCTACTGGTAAAAGAATCATATCCCCTTCTTCCTGAATTTACTTCTGCCCGCATCTCATAGTCAGGGGCTCTTGCTCAGACTGTTGAGCAACAATCCATTAATTTCTTTCTGAAAGAATTAGCTTTCCAACAGTTTAGTAAGTTGAGCTGGCTCAAGAAGAGTCCTGTAGCTGGTACAAGAAAACAGCTCTCTGCAAAGAGTGAGACACTGCAGCAGATATAGTAGACTGTCAAATTATGTCAAAGGAAAAAAAGTTATGTACCCTACTAAAACAGTATGGACAACAACTTGTCTAAAAGTTGCCACACACTGATCCAAACGTATCTTATCCTCTCTAGCTATAGTGCTGTGATACATACTTCACAGAGCACCCAAATGCCAGTATCAAGCATTACGTAGCCAGCAATGAAACATAAAGCCTGGCTCCAACGTGCTGCTTTTCCAACATTAACAAAAATTCACAACTCACTCTGTTTTGTGGTGTCTGAATAAATGTTCTGACAAGCCAATAGTTAATCACCTTTGCCTAAACCCTATATAACATGGCAATGAAAGCAGCAGAGATGTGACAGAAATAGAAAGATGTTACATCTGCTGAACAAAAAATGCTCATTTTGCCAAGTACAGCCAAGAGTGGTCTCATGTAGGTTCTATAACCCATTACTATTACAATGTTTCGTTAGCATATCAGATATGATTAGAACCTGCCATTACTCCATATTAAGCCAGGACTAGCTTTATTCAACACAGACGACACTCACCACTGAGTAGTTTAATACTCTAACAGTATGCAAATGAGAACAGGAAGGAAAATAATACACCTTTTTCTATTTTTTCTATAGATTCTTAAATTCCACCAGTTTTCATGTGTTTCAAGTTACAGTTCCAACTTGCTTAGAAACTAAAAGAATTTTGTTGTCAACATTCTGCTATACATTACTGTCAGATTATTGCTTTGGGGGTTTTTGTGTGTTTTGTTGAGGTTTTTTTTCTCATTGGTTTGAGTGTTGGGTTTTTCCTGGTTTTTTTGTTGTTGTGGGTTGGTTTTTTTCTGTTTGGGGATTGTTTGGGGGGGTTTTGTGGTTTATTTTTTAACATTAGTTTTGGGAATTTCTCTTTCAACTCTGTTCAATGTTTCAAATCAATATGCCCTTTCCACCACTTGGTTTTCCTTAATGTTTTCTAAGCGTGAAACGCAATGCCACAGAAAAGTATCCAGACCGGTCCTGGTGCAGAAAACAGGACCTGTTTTTTAGCACAGTACTCCACCTATACTAAGATGGATCTTATCTCAATATTTCTTTCTCTAGTCCACACTGTTTCCAGCATGCAACTTACTGTACAGACCTGTTCTTGAAAACTTTCATGTTCAACTCCCTAAGGAAAAGTTGGAATGACAAAATCGACACTTAAGTCAGAATGGCTGAAGCCTCTCTTTAAAAGGATGCTGGACATGCAAACATATCCGATCCAATTTCCAAAGAAACACACCTACAAATTCATGCATATTACAGTTGTAAACTATCTGAAGAAAATAATATTTTACAATCTCTTCAAAAGAAAAACAAATAGTACAAAACCCGAGTAATACAGCTAAAATGTACAGCCTACCAAACTTTGTTAAATCTGCTCCTCAAAAGGGGCATTTTTAGGAATTACAAATCTGTTTTAAATCCATATGCTGATTTTTCAGATACTGCTGCAGCAAAATACTTCCATACAACACGTTAGTCTTTTACAGCTGATCAACAGCATAGGCAAAACCCAACGTAACTGTAATTTTTGATGTGGAGTACAGGATACAACTACTTTAGTATTAGCGTTGTGAGAACCTCACTGTAAAACATTAAAAGCTTAATGAATTTGTCATACTGTTTATATTTAATATCAGTTAAATGAAAACTACCATTTATAATGGGAAAAACCTTAATTTCTTACTACAGGTATACAGTAACTAAAATAATTTGCAGTCTCAGACTACGTTTTAAGATGAATGACAGACAGTTCTTAAGCAGCAAGCTCAGAAAGAACATTATTCTAGGGCATTACTTTTATGAATATGCTATGGCTCCCCAGCTATGGAAAGAAATAAACCTTAATATAGCAAAAACAAAAAACTAGCACAGAAAAACTTGAAATAGTACACACAAAATGAACAAAATGCCATTATTTCCAGCAGTCAGCATCCTACAATGCAGGGACCTCCTGAAGAGTAGTACTATACTCTATTCATAACTTTTTTTTTCTGCATCACACTAAGCCAGAAGGGTAGAGTGACAAAAATGGTATGTTAATAAGATGATCAAGATTATTCTTAACTATGCTAGTTTGTTCTTTTGACATCAAAAAAAGTAGCGGTCATAACTGGCTGTTACTGATTTATACTGACAGAAATTGGGCTCAAATGCTAAATAAAGATTAGTTAATATTTGCAGAAGACTTTGAACATACAAAATGCTATGTAAGTAGCAAGTATTAAGTCTTCCCACACACTCACTTTGGCATGCCTCCAAGCAGGGAAGTCCCACAGAAACATTTCAACAGCAATAAGGAGAAACTGAGAGCGCTCCAGCAATTGCAACTATACTCAAAACAGTCCTTCAAACAGAGCACCTGTAAAACTGTAGGAAACCAATGCCCACTAGCCACGCTCACTGCCTTCTACAATCTCAACACCAAAAAAGTAATTCCTGTTCCAATATGGCTTATACAGGTTCCAAACAACCTAAATCTCTATAATCCCCTGGACAAACTGAAGCTATCTACAAAACTCCCCAAATTTTGTACATGTGGCTTTCCTGTTATCTAGTATTTCTCACCAGTCAACTTCACAAAGCAAAAAACAGCCTGCAGTGTAGCTGTCAGTTTGATTATTCACATAAAAGCTTATTTTCAACAAATCAAAGCTTCTGCCTAAAGCAGACCAGTTACTCCAGACCTAAATTCTAAACCGGTGATGAATAAAGTCATGAATCACTAGATATTAATTTCTCATCAACAGTAAAGCTCTTACCAAACACCTAAAAAGATAGAAGACATATTATGTAGTTGAAAAAAAAAAATTGACTATTCCACGATGTATAAAACACTGCAAGTTTTATCCCAGGAGCAGAAGAGAGCAAAACACTCTGAACTGAGCCTAAAGAGAGGTAGAGAAGAGAGGCAGGTGGTGTGTTCAGGTGGTGTTTGGACTCTCAGTATCTCTGGCAGACAGTATTAATATTTTACAATTTTTAAAAAAGGGTATGTCTGGATTAATTATCAGGTACTCCTGGAGATGAGACCTGTAGCCTGGCATGGCCAAAAAAACCCCTCAGAAGCTAGGAGGTAGGCAAGTTAGGAGGGATAGGACTTAAGATCACTGCAGAGGATGGCTCTCACTCCGTTAACGGCCAAAGACAGACCTCTTGTGTAGAGCCAGCACAGCTTCCATAAACCACGGAAAACTCAAGAGTGCAAAGGCTCATAATAAGATCTAACCACAGCAGGCTGGTAAGCATCCAACTGAAGGAGGAGGTCTAGCAGGGTTTTGACAACAGCATCTGATTAACCATGCTAAGGCTGGAGGAAAAAGCTTGAGGGGAGGAAAGTCTTCTAGGAAGGTGCCTGAATCTTCTCTCACCCCTTGCACCTCATTCCAAGTAACACCTGCGCAACTTCTACCCAGCACACAGACCGAAAGCCAAAGAAAAATGTATGATCATCCTGCCTGCCTCAATTAACGTGCGTCACCAGCAGCCCTCAATTTTCTTGCAGAGCTCTATTTGATCCATGACAGACTATGTAACATCTCAGGAACAGAATGAAGAAACCACAAACAAAAAACAACACAACCACACACCAGGGATCACTACAAATATTAGAGGATTACTTCTGGAACTGGCCTATCGCCCAAGCGGGTTTTAAGAGTAAGATCAGGTAGAAAACCAGCAGACGACAGCAGGAGACCATTTGTAGGATTATGCAAGAATGCATAAATCCTCTGTAAACACAACTTCCCTAACCAGTTCTGAATGCAAGATACGCTTCAAATAGCTTATACTCCCTGGGCACAAAAAAGGGAAAACTTAAGGGTTCAGTTTTACAGAGACTGTTACCACATTTCTGGGTGAAGATGAAGGATCTTAATATCTGACCTACCATTATGAAGATGACTTGATGCATTTTCTTCTATCCACACTGTTACTGAACTGAAAGTTTCTAAAAATGTTTTTGATATTTTTATATCATACTGTTGTGTGCAACGTGTGTCTTGCCACCTTTGAAAATTTTTGCTTAGCAGCATCTACTGCTCTGAGGCACAAACACACACTCTTCTACGTATACAACTTTCATAAAACCATTGCACTGCTGAATAAAAATTGAGCAGTATAACCAGAAAGACAACACAATGCAGCTAGAGAAGTAAAATGCCTAAAGGCTGATTTTTCTGATTATTTTTCAACTGTTAAGCCACAGGTCTTCTAGTTTACAAAACCTGTTCTATTTCACAGTAGAGTATTAATATAGCATACAAACATTGCTACATCAGCAACACTTTTTAATTCTTAAATATTTTAAAAATTAAAATCAACACAAATATAAATGTGCCACTTTGATAAACTGCATTTTCAAAACTAAGTCGACTAGAAGCCCACTTAATAAAACAAGAGCATCTTAAACATGGTATATGAACAACAAAAATGACATAACAAATTTTCCCATTATCACTTAAGTACATGCCTCAATAAACCATCTCTATGTTTGGTAAATCAATATGGAAAAGCCAATTACACTCCTTTTTTTTGGCCAGTCGTTTATTAGGCAAGTTAACGATAGACCTATAATGCAAGAGACAGATTTGTGCAGCTTTCCTTTCTGGTTACCATAGCTTCAAATGAACTGTACGTTTCTAGAAATAATACTTATGAAAAGGAATAAAAATATCTGCTTAAGTATGAAAACTGCAAGAACTACTGTTTTCATCAGTGTTTGAATGACACTTAAGTGAACAGGTAAATGAGGAAAGGAAGTTCAATTTGCAAGACCTTGTCATAGACACGCTAGTGAACCCTGAGCATGAACAGCAGGAGAAAAAGATAGCAAATGTAACCAGAGGGAAGAGGAAAGTAGGCACCGAAAGGTCATTCTGTAGCCATTCATCTCTCTCTCTCATTCAGCAATTCCCAATAAAAACCACCAATCAGCTCTAAACCAGGTCATTAGCTTCCCAAGCCTCCATCATCAAAGAATACTTTCCAAACATATGCTGGTGTAAGGACATAAAGTTATCTTAAATACCTATGAAGATTCAAGACCTCAAATAAAAGAAGACCTTTCAGTAAGAACAGCCTAATAAATTGCCAAAGAGATTGTGGAAATTCCATCCTCTGAAAGATATGAAACTTGAATTCCTGAGCAACCTGGTCTAATTGGACATGCTTTAAGCAGGAGGTTAGACTAGACATCCAGAGGACCTTTGCCTCCTACACAATGCTGTGATCTGGAACGCAAGTATTTTTTTCATTGTAGCATCACTTCTAGAGGGCAACTTCCCATTCACAATGCAAAGCTTTATATTATGTAGAGCTAGAACAAAGTATTTTGGATATAGTTTTCAAATAGGTGCCTAAAACAATGACAAAAATAAAACAGTCTATGGCAGCACACCAAACTGGAACTTTCCTTTAAGAATATAGTTCCTATTCCAAAATAGTACAAAATAACTGGGTTTTTAAAATATTTTTGTTACTAATCTTAAATTGCAAATACCACAGTCTTTCCTTTTCAACTACATTTAAATAGTATTCTTTACTCTAAATCATGATATGATAGTCCATATAAATTCTACTTCACATTTGTCTACAGCAGTGCCATATGCAGACTGCAGCTACTGGTCTCTCATTATGTAAATAATAAAAAAAAAAAGGTTTCAGGTTTCCCCAGTTTTCTCCCATGAAAAAAAAAAAAAAATCAAACCCACCACATAATTAATCAGTTCATTGCTTCTGAGAAGACCAGGAGTGAAATGAAAAATCCTGCCAGTGGTCAGGATGTACTGCCTTATTACTCAACTTACTTGGCTGATATATCCAGAACTAAAAAAAAAAAAAANGATCCAAATAAAAAAAAAAAAAAAAAAATCTTATTCCAGGACTCATGCCATGTGAAATCACCTTCAAATTAAAAATTAAGACACCTCCAATTCATGCTACATGAATTCCAAAACTGTGTTCCTGATACTTACTGTTTACACTGTGGGTTTTTTAATAACTTCAGTACTGTGTATTCTATTGCCCATAGTAACATAATAGAAGTGACATACAAAAAAATACAGATAGTCAATACTGATACCCCCTCCTCCATACAAACTCTTCTCACACTGAACGCTCCCTACCCAAAGATTACACTAACAAATAAAATCAGCCAATTATATTACTTGCATATCATCTGCTTACTAAGACTTGATATAGTCCAAATTTCCAGAGCTGATCCTTCTTAAGGGATGAACTGGGAATTTTACCTAGAAGAGTAACAGGCAATTGCATGAAAGACAAAAAAGCCTTATCCTGAACAGTTTAATTTTTATTTGCAAACAAAGTAAAAATCAATCCTTTTTCCCCAGATGAGATACTACAAAGAAGATATAATTTAATAAAACTTAGGCTGAAATTCTATCTTAAGTAACAAGAAATGCAATTCAGCCATAACCAAGAAAAGCAACATTACCTCCAAATCAAAAATAATCATCTTTCCAGGCAGATCACACGTATTAAGTGAGAGGAAAATAACTGCATTAGGTCCTCTGCTATGTGACTACATGTACTACATCATCACATCTTTGAAGCATCAAACTGACAAGTGCGTACACTAAATGATGCCTGTCACTTAGTGGGAGTGGAATGCTACTGGAGAAAGGGAGAAACTGGGAGGAAGCCTGCAGGTAAGGTCAGTTGTCCTGCAGATCACCTAAAGCTCACTCACCAGCCAGAAGTTGAGCAGCATTTCACCAAACCCTGGCAGCAATTCTAAGCCAATTTTGGAACTCAATCCCAGCTAAATAAAACATGCATTCCTAACTTTTGTTGTTTCTTTTTTAAGTGGTCAGTAGTTTCAGAAATGTTTTGCACTGTCTGAAATGTCAGTATATTAGATTTCTTTTCATTACTTTGCTAAGAGAAAACACTTGAAATTTGGACTCCAGCTCTAATTCTTCCTACCAATCAAACCCACTGCAGACATACGTATAACATGACAACATGCACCACTTAGCAGCTTTTTCAAAATATAAGCAGAAGTCACTGGCTTGCCCTATCAATCCCAGAACAATGAGAACAGATGCAAAAATGCTTTCCTCTCCAGGAACCGCACAGAAGTGCTAACACAATACTGCTGTAGAAAACCAGTATTTTTCCACTGACTTCTAATTTCATATCTATTCCCTCACTCTAATCCAATGACTAACCTTTACTAAAATAAAAGCCTAGAAAAGCAAAATGCATAAACAGTCATGTAAGGGCAGGACTAATAAGCCATCAGATGCTGGGCCTTCATCTACTTAAAACAATAAAAACATGTGCTCTCATCTCTTGATACTTGGTTTTGAGAGGGTATTGTGATTAACTTCTTGATCACAAATGACAATATACCCCCTAATATATATGCACCAATCTTCTTACATCTACTCACTCTTCTGGCTAATACTCTTTTACAAAAATAAGCCCTCCAGAGCAGGAAGTTATAGTTACTTACATCATCAAAAACACGTACAGAATACACAACAATAAAGTACATACCTGGACATAAAGCATGTACCTGGATAAAGCAGTTATATGACAGCTAACTTAATTTCCTTCTGAAGGCAGAAGACGACAAGAGGTAACTGCGTACAAATGCAGTCCTGTACATCCTTCATTTCTGACTCAAATTCAGGTAAAGAAGTTTAAAGACTGACTGAGCCTGTTCTCCTCCATGCAACACCATGGCTAGGAAAAACTCACATGAAAGCCAAGGGGATACCTTGAGGGATCAAACTTTCCACATCCCTATCTCCAAAACTGGGTGACAAATCTCTTCTCAGATTTGATCAGTTGAGGGAAAGTGTTTGCAAGATGAAAGAAAGAAGCATCTCACTTTCCCTTCTTGTCTGCCCAAGATGTCACACATCTAGATTTTAATAATAGTGCAACACTTGGAGATACAGACACTAAAAAGGGATAGAGTATACTGCGAAATACTGCAGTGGCATAACCCATCAAATCCAGGACTCTAGTCTAGTTTTAAGTGATCCCAGACATCAAACTAAGAGGATCAAGACAAGAAAGAGAACGCAGTTCTTTTGTTGATACCTGAATAGTAAAACATCTTCCTCAAGACAGAAGCCAGGCATACAACAGACCCTCAGGCTTCTCAACTTGAACAAGTTAGCATTATCCCGATATTTGCCTGTGGTGATGTAAATGAGGGCCACCTTCAAAGTTTCCCTTACTTTTTATTTACTTAAAAAAATAATTATTAAAAATTCCCATTTGACCAGATTACGAACTGCACTATGAAAAGAGGAGAAAAATAAATTCTAATTCAACCAACATATAATTAAAAGCATTTTTTAAATCTCCAACTCTCAAAACAGAAGTTTTCACTGTATCACTTTAAGTAAATATCTGACCTTATTAAAAGTCACATTTGAATTCAAGGCTTACCCTTAAAACACAATACACAAAATTTTGAAAGCGGGTTTTTTTTATTCTAAAAAAAAAAAAAAAAAAAAAAAAAAAACAAAAAACCCTGAAGTCAGTGGACTACTCTTCAAACATCAAATCTGTTCACAGAATGGTGGCAGAGCTTAACTGCTTTACTCCAGAAAGGAGCCTTTTAGAAAACACAAATGCTAAAGCAAGAGCTTCGAGTTGCGCTGATGTAACACTGCAAAGGTTACCAACGGGTTCTCCCTCCAAAACTTCCTTAACCCAAACAAAACCCCAAGTCCTCCTACCTTACAGGCCTTGTTCAGGTCTGGCTGTCCCCCAGTCCCACCCCACCCCCCAGCGCCCTCTGGGGTGCAGGGGCAGCCAGTGCAGCAGCCGTGCCACAGCGACCCGAGGCCTCACCACAGCCACCGACCCAGACTTTGCTCCAGGAGCCCTTGCTTGAACAGACTGTATCGAGTAACTCAGCACACGATAAACTGCTGTCTTGCAGGAAGGACTCCAGTGTCTTCACCTGGATGGTTGATCTGCCTGTAGCCCCATTTAGCTCCACCTCTGTCCATGGCCTACAGGACAGAAGTGTCAGGAGGCAAGAGGAGGACCGGGGCAGATAAAACCACGATTCCCAGGGCCAGTAACAAAAGAGCTATGGGGTCATGAAGAACTCCCAATTTTACTTACCATTTAACTTTAAAAGTGGAGGAGATCTAATACATTGGATGGCACTGAATCTAAACCAATGCAATAAGCCTATACATCACCATTTAATTTTTGGGGATGCATATGGAAGAGATCTCTTTCCTTTCCTCCATAGATACGTTGCATATAAGCTTCCTAATTTCCAACATAAAACTCCCTATACACCACAATTTCCCAAGGACTTAAGTTATCACTTCATTCTCTCTTCTTTGTCAATGATCCTCACGCAAGAAGCCGATGTTTTCAGAATGTGAATGTTTTAAGTGATACTGAGAAAGTGAACAAAGCTTATTTAAGAATATTAAGCTGATATGCTGATGGCTGCTATCAATCACGTCTTTCCATTACAAGGCAATTACTGAAGCAGATGAAGCTCTTGGAAATTCGACCATCTAGCTGACAGAGACAGAGTCTACCCATTCCTTTTCCAGTATGTTTTCTTAATTCCTCATGCACACACCAAAAAAAACAACCAAAAAAGCCAACCAAGCAAACCAAAAAACAAACTACCACAAAAGCCAACGGTTTGGAAATTCACTCCTACAATATACTCCCAAGTTTACAAACTAATCAAAGAAGAAATGATCACTGCTGTAGGGAGAGATCACGCAGAGTCCAAAACCTCACATCATTTGACAAAAATCAGCATTCCAGTAACACAACAAGGAAATGTAAGTAACCAACAGAAATATTTGCTTACTTTTAGGGATTCATTCAGTGAAAATAAGCAACCAAAGTGTTTAACGTTTCTGTAAAACATACAGCTTGTTTATGCTGGCACACAAGTTCCAGAAAACCTAATCTGTCCCATAATATTTGCCTGCAGCAAAACAATCAAGACAGTAACACCACAAATGAAAATGACAAATGAAAGCTCTCAAATCATTCTAAAATTGAAACATAATTGACAAAGAGCAATCTAATTTTTAAAAGTTCATAATGTTCTGGTGTGCTACCATTATTTCATGATCTAAGTCGAATGTAGTTGCTCCCACCACCAAGAGCACACACTTTCAAGTGGTTTGTTGCCTGCAGCTATTTTCTACAGGAGACTGTAGCTGCATGTAATATTCACGAGAAGCTTCCTACATCACTTTAAAAAAAAAATAATTCAGTTGCTGTTGAGTTACACTGAAACAAAACAAAATTAAAGAGTGTATTTAACAGACAATTCGCTTTACACTCCTTCCAAGCAGAAATTATTTCATTCCACACATTTATGCCTTTAAATACTCGAACACATAAAGCTGGAATGCAATACATTCAAGGAATTTGAGTTAAATTAACAGCTAGCTAATTAAATACTCCTATTTTAAAACTGAAATGCCCTTCATATAGCACAATGCATTTTTAAACCAAATATTTCAATAAGCTAGAACCTACCACTTTTTTTTTGTCAGTTTACAGAACCCATTAAAAAATACATTAAAATATTGCAGCACCAACATACTCAAGCTAATAATTTCAACTTTCAGTTGCAAAACATCCAGACTTTACCTCCAAAAGAAAAGATCCATATGTAAATTTTAACTAGTCTTCTTCATTTTACCTAGACTTCTTAAGTACAAGTTTAAGAAACTCATCCTTCCACTGCACATTGACTTCACTCAGTGTCACCTTCTTAAAACTGTAAATGGATGAAAAAGCTCCAAAACCATAAATCTGGCCAAGTACATAACTCAGGAGATACCTGAGTGTTAGGAAATTGTATAGGAATGTTAGAGTCTCTGCCATCCCTCAGCCCTGTGCCTAGTCTTTGTTTGCCTGTTTGAATTTCCACTTATCAATATGCAATGTTAAGTTCACCACAGTTAATTCAATACAGTGACCAAAACTCACAATTTCTCACGGGTTGCATAAACCCCACCTGTGAACACTGTAAAATGGCACTGGTTTTGCTAAGGAAGACCCACATGAGCCAAATCAGTTAAGCAGCAAGATCTATCTGCTAGACATGAGAATTAATTCTTAATTTTCTCCTTTGTATAACTTTGAAGCTTTCTTACATCTTTAATTACTCAGAAAGGTACAGGGATTCCACTCCATTCAGCTGCAGTGCTGAAAGCAGCAGAAAGATGGAAGGTTTATGTCAAAAGTATGGCAGCTGTCTTCTCACACCCTGCTTCATTTTGTAAATAAACTGCAATCACAGTTATAAAAGAAAAGAAACAGCGTTATGCAGCAAGAGAGCCCCATACAAGGTCTGTGGCATTGTGATTCTGCCACTGATCACCATCAACATTCAGCCACAAAATTAAAAGCCAGGGATAATGAGCAAGTAATACCAAGCAGACAGAGATTAATGTCTGTCAGTTGCACAACCACTCGTGGTATGTATTTTTACCTGCACATAACCAACCAGTCTGCACACAGGTATTTTGTAAGTCCTGGACAGTCCAATAACACACAAACACTGAAGGAGTAACAATAAATATGTGAATAAATAATGGATCTAGGGGAAAGAGAATATGAAAAGGGGAAAAAGTTGTTACAAATGACCAAGCATTATAAAGGAGGAAGAAGTCATCAACCGCAAATCGAGACTGAACTGCCAAGAGTTAACAACGAGACCTGTGCTTGGAGAACATCGCACTGTAGCAAATTCTAGGAACTCTAGTCTGTAATCATTTAAAACGGGACTGAACAAAACTGCCAGACAGCATAAAAACCGTCGTACAATGAATTCAAGGGAAGCGATCCAAAAGGCGTTTTCCTCCCCTTCCCTTTTAACAAAACCGAACAGAACTGAGGAGACGTGGACGCAATTCACACGAGGTGACCTTTGCGCTGCCGCCCGCTT
>VWZY01004353.1:0-47476 GCA_013399075.1 Chloroceryle aenea
AATTAAACCTCCGTCAGTTATTTAAATGGAAATTATTTTTTATTCCCCTGCGTTTCCCTCAGCATTGCAGGTCTTTTCTCCTCCCTCCAAAGCTGCAGGCTGCTCCCCGTCCCTGTCCCACCGCATGGCTGTGAATTTGTGCAGTTGTCCACCAGCTGGGTCAGTTCACCCACTCACGGTACATTCTAGTTTTGATTTGAGNGATTTGAGTCTGCTTAGGGAAATGTTAGTAGTGTTTGCTCTCGCTGGGAAGTCTCAGTTTTACTACCAGACGTGCATCTTGCTCACCCTTGTCTCTTCCTGGCTTAAGTAACAGCCCTTGGAGGGCTTCAAGATCACCAGGTCTTGGGGGAATTCAGCCACGTGCCTTCCCAGCTTCAATTTTGGGGAAATTCACATGGAGGTGGCAGGTGAGTGTCAGTGCCCTGTCACTTTGAGCTCTGCCTCCAGCCTCCTGGGACAGGGAGACCTTTTTCCCTTCATGTTTAGCCATGAAGATTGGAGTATGATTTGGGAAGATTTTACAAATCATTTTGGTAAAAGACAGTTTGCTTGCAAATCAGCTACACTACCTGCATGGAAAATAGGACCCTTACTTCCCAGTTCCCCTGAGCAGAGCTTCCATTCCTCCTTGAATTCTCTGTACGTTAAGACTCATGGAGCCATAGAAATGTCTGGGTTGGAAGGGACCTCCAGAGGTCATCTAGTCCAACCCTCCTGATGAGAGCTCAGACCAAGTCTTCCTAATCTCCTGTAAAGCTATCAAAAAAGACAACTTAATACTTAAAAAGTCACACTAGGTGTGTGGAAATCAGATGGTTTTAAAAGCTCCATCTGACCACTGCTGTGGGTCACATTTTTCTTTACTGCTCTTCTTCTTGAGCCAAATGGCACCTGCGAGGTGGTTGTAGGAGGCAGTGAGCTCTCTCCATCCTGCTCTGCCTGTGACAGGAGGTCCCTGTCTGCCCGCACCTTCTGCATGGGGACACCATGAGCCCTTCCCAGGTTCTCCAGGAAAGAGCAAATCCCTGTGCTCACAGTGGGCTTCATAAGGTTTGCCACTGTCCCATCTCCTGGGCCTGTACACAGCTCCTCCTTCTCCAAGGAATGAGGAGATAAAGCTTACTGCTCTGGGCTGCTGTTTCTTCTCTAATTTTGAATTAACAATGTGATTTTAAGAGCGGTGCCACTTTCCATTCAGGTACAAATTCGTCAGTCTCTGATGAAAGGAAGTTCTCCCCTCCTCCCTATTTCCACCCTCCCTCCAACGTTCCCCAAACAGACCGTGTTACTGTAAATCCCATACACGACTAAGCAATAATGGAGAGGAGTTAAAAATCAGCACCTTACTCGGTAATTTTCTTGGTGCAGTTAATCTAGAACTTTAAAGATCTCCTTACAACATGTCTGCAAGATGGTTTATTACTACAATTTCGTCTTCCTATAAAACCGAGTACACTTAAAACAACCAAGACCTTTACTCTCATGCTCGGGGTCACAGTGTGATCACCTTCAGAGCTCTATTTTGGTACAGCCCAGCACTGCTTTATGGGCTGTATAAGGATACCTGCTTTTACTGCATCACTTCTCCAACGTACAGCCCTGCACGCAGGAAGGCACAGGGCACAGCAGCGGGCAGGCTGCCATTGCAGGAGACAATTAAAGTCTCTCCAGTATGAAAACCCCATCTGCAGCTGAACAAGGGGATGGCCAAGGAGCCAGGGCTGGTTTCCTCTATTTTTCTGCAGAGGGATGAGGGTTTGGGGTAGGGGAGCTTTTCTAATGAATGGGAATGAAGTTTGTTTCAGCAGCTGGTTTCTGAGTTCTGCCAAAAATAAAAAGCTGGACCAAGTCTAAATGAACACACCTGAGATTGAACGTGGGCACATCTTTAGCAGAAGTGTGGAAGGTGAGATGGAAACCCCTGGGTGCAGAGGGATGAAGAGGCAGGTACAGCTGTAGCCATGATCTCAGATGGAAGATGGGAGTTTCCATCTGCAGAAATACTAAATTTGGTGTCATGCTAAAGAATGTTGTCTGCAGGATACCCTGGCATGACACCTTCTGGGTAAAAGTTGGTGCAAACTGGTAGCAAACTCAAGATTGGAGCAGGAAACCAGTTGCAGCAGGAGCAAAAAAATGATTTCTAAAGATGTCTGAAAACAATTAGTCTTTGTCCTCATCTCGCTGCTCTGAAAAGAAGCTCATAAGCAAAGCACAGCAGCCTGCGGGCAGAAGGGGGGACTGACATAGAAATGCTGGCCTCACTAGGTTAAAAAGGACTTCCTAGCATTTTGGGGAGACTTGGGCTCATCTCACAGTAGCTGCTTACATGAGTTCTCCCCCTGGATTTCAGGATCACAGGCTCCCCCCTGGGCCAGGCCCTGCTTATTCATCCACAGACAGCAGACACTTCCTGGAGGGCAGGTTTTTTAATTTGCTGGCAAGCAGCAACAAAATTAATTAAAATTGCAAAATACCTTTTGAAATGACTCATTTCTCTATCGCAGTCCTCCATGTGAATAAGTGACTGTTATTGTCTCCCCAGCACTCCACTCCAGAGCTGTAGAAAGGAGAGGCAAAGAGGGAAAAGGGGCCAGGAGCAAGGCAGAACCTGAAACTCTCCCTCTCTTCTTAAAAGGGCTCATTTTCCAACCTTCGCAAAGCTTTCTTTGACAGTTGACAGAGATATTTGAAGCCATGATTTTAAAATCAAATGAACTAACATCCTTCACTTATTGAAGGCCAAGACTTGATGGACAATATTTAAATCATAGAACAGTTTGGGTTGGAAGGGACCTTAGTCATCTAGTCCTGACCCCCCTGCCATGGTCAGGGACACTTCCCACTAGACCAAGTTGCTCAGAACCCCATCCAGCCTGGCCTTGAACACTTCCAGGGATGGGGCATTCACAGCCACTCTGGACATACTGTTCCAGTGCCTCATCATCCTCATAGTGAAGAATGTAAGGCCACAAAAGAAGGTTGATAACTTGAGTGTTTTTTCTTTTCCTGAAAAAAACAAACCAACCAACCAACCAAAACCCCACCCTGGACTCCCCTGAGAATGGAAAGCATTTCTATTTATTCTCAGTGGACCACTTTTGTATTTGGAAAGAATTTTGTTTGAGGGTTTTTACACAAGGTATTTTATTGTGGTTGACAATAGGAACAATTCTATAACCCCAAAAGTGTTTTTCCTTCACCGAGTCTCTGAAAGTCAGTTTAAAGGCTTTAGAAATGGCTTCCACGTTAAAAAAAAAATAAATAAAATCCATACCCAGCTCTATTGCATGAAACCAGCACCAAGTATGTGAGCACCTGAAGAACTAACTGCACTACTTTAAAGCATCCGTGTTTCTTAAAGCTGTTCTGTTATCATTTTCCATTCGGTCATAAAAAGCATCAGCAATGAAATCCAATCCATAACCACCGTTTAAATGGAGCTTCTGAATTAATGAATGAGCTCATAAGCAGCAGCTGTCTCCAAGAATGAAGGAAGGGCTGGACCCTGTGGCCCAGGTTGCAATACCATTACTTTCCTCCGTGCAATCTGTTTTAGGAGAGAGGGATCCGAGTCCTCTGAAAACAGGAACACACGTTTCTGTTCCTAATAATATTCTTAACTTTTTCCGAGGGATCGATCCATACTTCTATAGATTATTGCTTGGGAAAATGTTTGAAATCAGAAAAATTCTTGGCTCTGGACCCCAACCAGATGTAACCATGAAATGCAAGCCTGGAAACAGATCAATAGGACTCTGCAGAATTACCCTTATCCCCCAGTGCTCTCCTCACTGCTGAGCGTGATCAGGCTGATACAACACATTCCTCAATGTTTAGCCACAAGACCTTCAGCATTCAGGGATTTACCACTAATATTTTCATGCCTGAGGTTTTAATTAAAGGGAACTTAACTCTGCCCAGTGGCTCCCTATGTGCTGAGCAGCAGGAGGGATGTGGGTAGCACCCCACCAACACAACACCCCCCCATGCTCCAGGTGGGGCATATGGATCAAGCACAGTCACTCCACAACCCTTGATATCCCTAGAGGTATTTTTATGGAAAACTTTAATTTCCACACACTCTCTTTGCTGATGTGTGAGATGCTCTGCTGCAGACAGAGCCATCAGCCCCACATGTTCCCGTGTCTGGCAAGGGGGTGACACCACATGGAGCTAAGGGATGTCAAGTGCTGGCACTGCTTGGAACCACTTGGGATGCTGGCAGAGCCTCGTGGCTCTGCTTTCCACCAAGTAATATTCCACAAGGGAGTCAAGAAGAGGTCAAAACAGAAAGTTATGAAATGTCAAATCTGCTTTTTGCTAAACCCCAATATTAATAGCATGGAGGCCAAGCAGCCAGAGGGGTTCAGCATGAAATAATTCTCTCCAAAGCCAGAAAACCTCTTAGATGGCTCTAGCCCTGAGTCTGGGCCATGAAACCAGCCAGGTGCATGAAGCATCACTGCTGGATGTGCTGGTTTCCTGGAGAAGATAAAATAAACTGAGCAGTGACATCACTTCTTCTGTTTTTCCCCTGTTGCTGGAATTTAATCAGCAGCCCAAACCAAAACATTTATGTTGGTAAAAAGACAGCTACAATTAATCTAAATCTAATAACTGGAATGTTTTCACTGGGGAATTAAAACAAATTATTCCTTTGCTATTGCATCTTCATCTCATTTACATTTTAATCCCAGTAGGATCTTCCTCTATCATATTTGGAAAATGACTGCATAGAAAGGGGAAAACAACATGGTTGAAGTACTCAAAGATGCATCATGAATTTAGCTATTAACTTTCATGACTCAAGTCTGACTATGCCAAGCCCTGAATGCTTGAAAATCAGGACAAATACTGTGGCTTTTTTTCCAAAACACCACTGAATGCAAAGTCTGGTGATATTTCAGACTGTGCATGCAAACATGGGCAAACAAACATCTGGGGCATAAGGTTGTGTTGAAGGTATAATTACACATTAGCCAGAGCAGAGCAGGTCACTCTTTCATTTGTACTGAAAGTAAAGGGGACCCTTTACTGGAAGACACTATGTGCAGAGGAAAACCTCTGTCTTCCCACCCTGAGGTTCTTCACTCCCAGACTCAAGACTTGTTTGCCACACTGTGAGATTTTACCACAGAATAACAACTTCATACTATTTTTTTGTTCAAGGTAAACAAGTAGCAGAGAAAGGCAGGATAGTGTTGTCAAAGTAAAAGAAGTGATATGTTCCATCTTATTCTAGTTTGCCTCATGTTTTCATGTGATCCTGTGCATCCCTTCACTTAGGAAAATGTAAAATTATGGTAACATACTAGAAAGGCAGCAACCACTTAAATTGCTGGAGTTGTTTCCAAGAGCAGTTTTGCCCTGCTGTGAGTTACACCAACGCATATTCCACACAACGCCTGCTACGTATCTTAGACCTGTTTGCTTATGATGCTACTTTATTACATTTTTTCACTCAATGAATTTAGCTGATCTCCACAAGGTCTCTGTGCAAACACAGAGAGAGGTTCTGGATGGTGGATGTACCTCCCACGTGCTGCAGCCTAAGCACATGGGGCTTGGGCTCAACTCCACCAAGCTTATGGGTCTCCTGTGGCTTCTGATGGAACTATTCTTGTGAGAGTTGCCTTTGTCATTTCAGTGAAAAGGAAACAGGTTATAAAAGATCTGCAGGTTACACTGTTAAAACTAATCCAGTGAATTGTGACTACAGGGCCCAATCACACCCAGCCCCTCCACAAACACCTTCTCCAAGGCATGGCCCTAAGCAGTTGTGGCACATCTGGGTCCAGAAGACTACTGCTGTCTCTACTCTAGCTCACCTTGAAGTCTGTCCTGACACAAACTCTCAAGTAGATGCCAGCAGGATAGAAAGAGGATAACCTTCCTCAAGGCTGCTTGAATAGCACTACAAGAAGGTGGAGACCTTTAGATTTCATTAAACCTTCCTGATGTTTGAGAGGAGAGATGTTACAGAGCCAACACAAAGAGCAACTCCCACTCAAGAACAGCAAAAAGCTGGAACTGCAGAATGTTGACTCAGCCTGAATTGAGGGGCAGTAGCTTGCAGAGGGAATATCACGCTGGTTTGCAAGCAGTCTCTAGGACACTGCTGTCTGCAGAGCATAGTGCTCTGAGACATTATACAATGCAGGTATTAAAAAACAAATAAATAGTAAAAATATAACCTCACCTCAATCCAGGCTTTAAGGTATTAGGGGGATAGTCAAAGCTACAGAAAACCGTCACAAAGAGGCAGCTGAAGCTTTGTTGGTTTGTTGTGGGTTTTATGGTTTGTTTTTTTTCCCCTTCATATTAAACTGTTGTGATAAGTGACCTTAACTCCATGAGGGCTTCTGGTCTTGATGTGGGTTCCCCTAAGAAACCTTTCTCTAGGACTGTAGCTTTCTGTGGGCAGGTGCTGCTGTTTGCTGCATATATGTTGCAAACCTTTGCTTCACTTCTAGGACAAGGATGCACCGAGCAGAGGCCAATCTTGGCTGACATCACACAGCTCTTGTCACCAGTGATGCTGCCAGGCAGTGCAAGACACAAGCGGGTGGGAAACAGGACTGCAGGATCAAGTCTGCAGCCCCTCTGCACATAACCAGATCCTCTTCGTGGGGTGAAAGGAACCCAGCAAGCTCCTTCATTACCTTTCAAATTCAGTTAAATGCTGGGAAGGGAAGGGGAAAAAGGTTAGTTCATGCATCAGGCGGTGTGGATAGCTTTGTATAACATCAGCCAAGGCTGATCAGCCCTCTGTGCCCTTAACAAGGGTGATGCAATACACAAAATTACTGTAGGTAAACTCTGCCGGGCTCCTCTGCCTGCACTTTCTGCATTGCTTTGCCCTTCTGGCTGACCGTTGTCCAGCAGATCAAGCACAATGCTTTAGTATTAACTTTCAAGGTCTTACACAGATTGTTCTTTAGGAGCTTGTTGAACTTTTGACACTGCACAGCCATGTTACTCCACAAGATCAAAAAGAAGAGACTTTTGGTCCAAGTGTACTATTTGCTCAAGCTTGCTGTAATCCTGGGTTGACTGACCTTCCCAAGAGCCCCCCTAAGTGCCACAGAAATGACTCCTCATAAGACAAGCTTCAAAGATGCACCTATTATCTAGGTCATGTTTCTAGGGCACTTCATCACTTAACATTCCTGGAGATTTTTGTGAAACTGAGTGCTTACAGACACGGAATTCATTTCTAAAATTTTATTCAGTTTTCAGCCCCCTTCCCATGCTTGGGGCTGAAATTTGCCAGGCTTCTAGAGCAGCAGATCAAACTTTGCAGCTGAAAGATTGAATCCTGGCTCCTCTAAAGGTGATGGCAAGGTGCCCACTGACTTCACTGCAGCCAAAGTTTCACCCAGTAATGATAGTCAATGTCTGTTGGAGCTTTTTTTATTTTTAAATTTCTCTAATGCAAAGGAACACATGCTGTCCTAACTACTTCATATACAGTTAGCTGCAGCATTTCTGAATATTGAAAAACTAAAGTTGGGAATTAAATGTATAATTCTTCTTGAAGGGGTCCCCTGCATGACCTCAGCCTCTCTGGGCAGGCTTTGGTGCTTTCCTCCTCCCTCAAACCCAGTGTGCAGCTTCGCTGGAAGCTAGAGAGTTGCTTTAGATTCATGCTGGTGTAGCTGAAAGGAAGATCAAAACAAGTATTCAATTACTTATGCACTCAAAGATATTTATTCCCTGAGATGAAACTTCCAAATCTGTTATTATTGCCATTCCCTCTTTTATTACTATTAGCATGCTGCTGTTTTCAGATCTACGGAGATGTCAACATCATTTACTGGAAACAACATCTGAAAGATGAGAACATGACAGGGAAATGTTTAGAATTATTAATCATTCACAAGAACAGAGGAGATAATTGATCTTCCTTAATTCTAGAAGAGTCTACAATCATTATACAGGGATTATTCTTAAGACTTTTTTTTTTTCAAGGTCTATTTCTTTCATAGTTTTGTGGTTTGTTTTTTTGTTTTGTTTTATTTTTTTTTTTAAACCTGGATCCTACAGTGATTTAAAACCCGAGAGAGGTGAAGAGCAACAGCTACCACCCCACAGGACAGACCCCGAGAGAGGAAAGGTGCCCTCGCAGCAGTGAACACGGGTGTTTGCAGAAACACCAAGAAAGGTGGGATAGGACCCCCCGGCCAGCACCAAACTGTTAGCCCAAAGCCTGTGCTAAAGCAAATGCAGTGCTGAAAAGGGCCATTTTGCTTCCCAGCATCTTGTATTTTCCTGCTTACGCTGACACCCTCCTGCTGCTGCATGTGGCACCTGGGAAAGTCAGGCACTCGCACACATGGCTGTAGTTTATAACAACAGCTCTGCATTTCATAAAAGCAATTTCATAGCAATAAGATTTCATAAAAGCCTGTATTTAAAGATGGGAAGATCAATGATGAAAACCACAAGTTTTATACTTGAACAGCTTCTTCCCCATCAAGATCACTGATTGCAGCTCCCTTGCTGTACCCTCCCCTGTATCTCCACCTGGGTGTCGAGGGCCCTAGCTCAGGGAATGTGAAAAATGAAAGGCCAGAAATCTCAACTGGTCTGAACCATGTCTAGCAGTCAGTGCTCAGTTTCAGACATCCAATTTTCAGAGGGACCTGAACAGCTGCCCTGAAGAAATGAGCCCTCTACCAACCCCCACAGCCCCAGTCTCTCTTCAGGCTCTCACTAAGACTCCGTTAGCCCTTTCCTGCTCCCGACATGAAACCACCAGAGCCAAATAGCAGCCAGAGGATGCACATTCATTGTTTAAAGGGGAAATAGGTGTTCAGTGTAGCTGCTGATTTAATAATGTTGGAAGTGAACTTCTGCCCATCTGCAGCAGAGACCACCACACAAAGAAGCTTCCTCACTGCCCAGCTGATCAATTCCAGCCAGACCTAAAAAGACTCTTTCAGCAAACACCTATGTGGCCAGCCCAAACCCTGAACATGCCAGTCAGCCCCAGTGGGTTAGTGACATCACTACCTGCCCACCAGAAACGGGCTGAGACCAGCTGCTGGCTTGGTGGCAGCAGGAGCCTTCAGTCTTCCTTGGCAAGGGAGGGGATTTGAATCAGTCCATAAGAAGTCACTTGTTCCTGTGCCAGCCTTCAAGTCATGCAGACATCTTGGGAATCACACGCTCAGTAACACAAGGCATGAGCTGTCAAAAGAGTAAAGATGTAGGTTGTCCACAGTCACAGGTACTGCTCAGGGCACTGACAGAGTGACATGTCCCAAGTGGCAGGTGAGCCTTACACAAACTTTCTCATTTCACCTTAATCCATCCTGTATCAGATGGTGAAACAGCTCTTTTTTTTTTTATTGCCATGTAACACTAGCTCCTAAAGTACAGGAGATGATAGTGGGAGACTTATGTACATAATGTAGTGTGTGACCCAGGAAGCCTCAATACTGCATCATCCTGAAGGCAAGAGGATAGTGAGAAGATCCCTCCATCTGTGACTTGTTTGCAATAGTCCTTCCCAAAGTCTGTATCACTGACCTTGTTTGTAGGAAGAATACAGGCTTAGGTAGATGTGAGTTGGTGTGGCTATTCTTGTGTTAAGTGATAATCCTTTCACATTTCACCCTTGCAAAACAAGCTAAGAGGAACAAAGAGTCTGTCAAGAGCCCAGCAATAACCTGCAGACGCCACATCTCACAGACATCAGCAACCTAAAAGCAAGATGGTCCTCTACTAACCATTAACAGCAAGATACACACCAGCTCCTCAGATCAAAGTGGCAGACTGATACCTGGCATCAGTATCCAAGGCAAACATCCCTATGAGAACATCCATTCAGTGATTTCATTATGAGGACAACCAATAACTTCTCACGACCTTTGCACAACAGTGACTTTTGCAGCCGAAGGGCAAGTACTAGTTGGACATTTTGGCTTGAAGTAACTGATGGACACATCTGTCCTTTCAGATTCTGCAGACAGAAATCTAAACCATCATCCCTTAATATACGACTTGCAGCAAGATTTTAGCAACAGCATTTGTAAACATGTTTTTATATGTTCCCTTACTATTTCAAGATTTACATGTATATATGCCATGCCTGTTCATTAGCAAAACTTCAGCTTTTGAGTTTCCAGCATCTTCTCTACAATCATGAGAGCAAGAAATACTTTTTTTTTGTTCCAAAAAGAAAGCCAAGAATATGAACAGAACAAAAGATGAAATACTGAATATGCTGAAATAACTCAAATAATTCCACCAAGACCAAGCCTCCACCCACACAGAGCAAAATATCTGATGAAATAACAAGAAGGGGTGACATCATATGCATTGTCAAGAAAATACTCAGTAGAACTGGTTTTCTCTGTTTTGACAATGTACATCAACAGAAAACAGAGTGCCAAACTTCCAGGTAGAGCTTTCCAAGAACTTTTTTCAAAGAAATAAATTCTCCCCTCCCCTTTTGGTGTAGAGATCAGATCTCCTCTTTTTCAAAGAAAGAGAAAGTCTTGCTTCACTTACCTCCTCCGTAGGTGGTAGCACACATGATAGACGTTATCCAAGCAATCTGACTGTAGGAGATGCTGTAAACAGCCTGGAGCTCTTTAAAGTAGATTGTGAAAGCCTTTGGGAAGGTATATGCAAATCCAACTGAGATGGAGGCTCCAAAAACCACTGCCCATCCCCATCCACCATCAGGGGGTACATAGCCCAGGTCTGAAGGGACTGGAGGAGACATGGTCAATCCAGATTTCAGAGCAAAAACCACTTTCCAGTGTCCTGCAGAGCAAAGGATATGGGTGTTTTACAGAATACGCTCATCATATAATCAGGGATCACTTTAAAGCACAGTAAAAAAAAAATAAAAAAATTAGAGGTACAGAGAGTCACCCACTCATAGCCCTTGATCTTTTGCTGGCAATTAACAATTTATTGTTCAGTTTTAACACAGACAAAATCCCTCTTCCCTCTCCAAGAGCCCAGTCCAGCCCTGCCACCTGCAGTTTAGATACACACCCTCAAAATACCCCCACAGCGTCTATGTTCAAAGGTGGACCTCATTCAGAGCTCAGGTTAATGTTGCCATTTTCTCTTCCACATCCAGCTGGTAGCTTGGGACCTCACCTTGAGAGATGGCTTCTGTAGGTTGCTCCTGTCACAGTTTCTCAGCTTGTCCCACCAGCAAGAAGCAGATGCCACAGTTACACTGTTTTTAGGGTAAGCGCTTCATTGTGCACTTTCCAGATGTGGGTGGAAAAGCCTTAACATTCCAGGTTATCCCTGCTTAAAAGAATAATTCCCATGACTTGAGAAGCAACCAATTGGCACCACAGTGCATCCAGCTTCCCTGTTCTGCACAGGGATGAGGGTCTCTTGGCCACTTGCTTCTCCTGAGCCAACAAACAACTGAGAGCAACTGCTTGCAAAGTGGCTGAAGTTTCTCCCTACTTAGGGGCAGTAATTCCTCGTTTGCCTGGTGCCTGCCAGGTTAGCAGATTATGCTCAGGAGCAGCAAAGATCAAGGAAGGCATTCACTCATTTGCATTCTTCCCATTTTCCCTGGCCATTAAAATAAAATAAGGGTAAAAAAAGAAGTAAAACCTCCATGCTTCTCTGGAGTTAATCCACAGGTGTCCTCTCAAGGTCAAGATATTAAACAAGAGGGGAGAGGCATAGGTCCCAAAGGGTGCCAGGCAGGTGTACCTGCATCTTTGTGGATAAAAAGTGGTTTATTGCTGTTATATATTCCAAACATTTCCTTATTTGACAGCGTTTGGTAGTCACAATCTACCAAAGTTTAGGATAGGTAAAAATTCTCAGGCCCCTCAAATTCAAATCTTCTTTGGAAGTCTGTTAAAATGGTTGAGCCTGAACTTCCAATATATTTTCAGGGATTAACAAGAAAGGTTATTTTTTATTACCACCAGTTCATTCTACTTGTAAAACTGTGACTAATTGTACACCACCTTTAGAAGTCTCACATTCTGAATATATTTGTACATTTAATTTCATTTTCTGTTTAATGGGAAATTTATTGAGGAGACATTAGCATAAAATCAGATTATGGTGTCAGCTTCATTGTCCAGCTTTTCTATATCAAGGCAAATTCTTACATAACACAGAAAACCAAAGAGAGGAACTGAAGTTAAATGAAAACTTAATGTACACTAAAAAATAAAAATAAATCAGTTGACTTTTACATCCCTGACCGTAAGACAAGGCTTCCAGAGGCTGACTTGGAGAAACTGAACTGTAGGGATTAATTTAACAAAATTTAATAGCCTGAGCAATGAACAGACAGCAACATGATACATTCACATTCCCCTCTCATTTCTCCCGGGGCATTCCCATGGTTTGTGGGGACATCAGCACTAAGGAGAGCCAAGGAAACCATTCTTTCATGGGGCATTATCCCTTCCATTACCACCCTTTTAGCCACATCTTTAAAGTTCCTCTGCACCAGCCCCCCCATTTTCTACAGGTTTGTTTATAATCTCCATGTGGCACCATAGCAGCTCTCCTCAGATATCCATTGTTTTCCTTTGTAACAACCATTCTCTGAACTGTTTTATGTCCTTTGGAAAGCCCTCGTTTTCTTATTTCAATGCCCATTTACATCCAGGACCACACTTGTTCCCCCTCCCAATATTGTTCAGACCCTGCCACACCACCAAAATAAAATTGCAGATGTGTAATTTTCCAGGTCACTTTTAAACAAACAGAGACATTACGTTCATTGTTCTCCAGTTGCATTGTGCATGGAATTTCATTTGTCAGCTCTTTGATATTATCCTCCTTCACCCTGTCCTTGATGGGTTTTGTCTTTGCATTACCCAGACATCACTGAAACCTCCACCTTCTTATTCACCTTTTATTGCCTTTGTATAGCCATGGTCTGACTCAAGTTCATTTGCAGGCTCTCTCACTTTACCACTACTTCCTTTCTGTGATATTATGTGTCTGGACTTCCCATTTTTCCATCCACCCTTCCCTATAGGTTTCCTGCTTTACTCCTGTTACTTTTTTTAGAGTTAGTTATTCTTTGGTCACATTCAGATTATTTTCTACAGTATTTGTTTTATTTAGTTGGGCTTTTTTTATTATTAAATGAGAGCACCACGACAAATCAAAACCCAGTCTAATGTTGCTTCATCTGTTGATGCAGGGGTTCCCTGGTGCCAAGCTTCCCTCAACCCAAGCAAGCCACCAAGCACCAGACATTCAAACTCACTAACCGCTGTTCGGTGGGGCTGCTCTCTCTGCGGCAGATGCGGGTACCACTCAGATTCCCCTCTCTGTAGCACTCTGGTTGTTGGCTTCCCTGGCAGCAACCTGCTCAGCTTTTAAAGCCATCTGCTGAACTCTTCCCCCTCCGTAGATGCAGCTGAGATCAAAGGTTGAGATCAGAGGCTGTATCCTCAGATACAAAACTGTTCTGTAACTTGCAACACCCTCTGCCACCCTACCCCTCAAGTTACACCCAGAGGCAACCCCATGCCACATTAACTAACCTTTCATAGACAACAGTGAGGGGCCTTTGCCCACCAGGGACAAATTCAGGACAAACTCCCCATTTGCGTGCTTGGAGTGCTGGCCTCTCTCACATCTCTCTGGATGTTAATAAATTGTCAGATATCCCTTTTCCTTCCTCTCTCTCTTCCCTCTACATATTAACTTATCCTTTCTTCATGACATGTTTCTGCAGGCCCTGCTACCACTCTCTCCTAAGAGAATTTGTGTATGGAAACCTCCTGTCTTTGCCCATCCTGCTTCAGCAATTTTAACCTTCTGGCTGAAATTCTCTTGTAGGACCTCTGGGTCACCTAAAATCATGCATCAAGCTTATTTTGGTCACTTGAGATCAAATGAAGAGATTCACAGGCCATAGCAACGCTTGTTAAGGGGTAAATTTCATCCTGGAGTGAGGGGAAGGGGTACAGAAACTTCCTGAATTTCTTGCCAGTAGCTGAGCAGTTGACCTGGACTAGTGAACGAGCAACTTCCACAACACAAGTGGTGCTTTGCTGAGTTTTATATAACCCAATTTCAGTAGGAATGTTTCCACGAGACTTATATTGCAAATCCCCATTTCAGGGATTTAAAACATTCCCCTGCCGTGTTTATAATCCAGATGCTGCACCACACTACTTAAGCACAGGAAAAAACAGAAAAAAACCTGACTGTAGGTGGGCCAGGATAATGTTCTCATCTAGCATGAGAAGAAAACTCATCCCAAGGCAAACAGATGGAAAGAGAAAACATGATCCATTCAAGCTAACATTGCAAGTCACCATCTACTGTAGCTACCCATGCTATTTCAGATTGTCTCAACAAACATATCTTCCATGCAAGGTCAGGATGGATGCATGGACTAGCTCCCAGTTTACATTAGTAAGAAAGGCTGTACCAGTGCTACTGCAGCCAGCACAGGTGGTGTTCTCACAGACACAGGACACACACCACACACCGCCCATTTAAAGGATTTCTATCAGCCAATACTAACAGCACGCTAAAAAAAAGTGGCCAAAAGACAGCAAGATAAATTCTTGGGAAAAATCCACTGAGGGCTATTAAATACAAAGATGCCATCTCTGGCACTGCAGATTGCAAATTGCCAGAGACTAGGGAGTATTGACAGCCAGCTCTGCTCTTGCCTCCCCAGGTATCCCCCATTAATTCTCTGTCAGGGAGAGAATACCAATTGGACGTACCTTGGTCTGATCAATCTTACCATCCAGCTCTTTCTACCTCATTGGTCATGGCTTCTACCAGCTATTCTTTCTAAAGATGCTTTACAACCAGAAATATAACAAGCTTTTTTTTTTTTCTTTTTCTGTGTTCTGAAAGGAATAAATCCTTAAGTGCAGTTATAGGTGCTATGAGAATTCATTACAGATTGATTGAGAGGCACGCGGTCCTCTATGCTCTGTCCCACAGGAGGTCATCAGAACCTGTCTATTGAAGAGGCTGCAATCAGACCAGATCAGGAGTTCACAGGATTCTTCCTTTCAACACTACACCTTTAGGAATAATGTTATTGGAAAACTTTAATGGCATTGCAGAAGGTGAAATTCCCTTAGACTTTTAGAATGAATTGGCTTTTACACTGCTTATTTTTCTGGAAGTATGCAGTCTCCCTTGCTTGCAGCCACTCGATAGTTCCCTTGGCTCTGACTGATTTTAGACTGGTGCTTTACCTAATTAAAACATGAATTTGCCTTTGTTAAATTATGTTGTCCCTCCTTCCACTTCTCTGTTAGTAGCAATTGCCTAAATTATAAAGGTTCTCTGCTGATAGTTATTAGGTGGTGACCATTTGTACATGCTTCAGACACAACAGCAATTCAAACGATTGAGATTGCTTTTCACAATCAAGTTGGAAAAACCTTGGTCACCTCCACCAGTGGTTGAGATGGACAAAAGCAGCAGAAACTGCCCTTTACTTTGGCCTATGAAAAATGGAAGTCTGAAGGACTAATCAGATGGCTCCTTCATTCACACTTGGTCTCTAAAATGCTGGGTTTGATGTAAAACACGGTACATCTTTTATTTCTTTTAAGGAAACCAAAATGCAAATCTGCAGAGTAAATACAATTTAAGCACTTCATTTATTGCCTGTGGGAGAAGGTTGATTTATGATCACCAGATATTCCCACATCTGAACTTTTCAGAATGTTTGAGGAAATCTGTTACTGAAGGAATATGAACAGAATCAAACTGGAAGAGTATAAAAAGTAATTAAAAATTTATCTGCAAATATTTTTCTGCAGCTGCTGTATCACATATGAGTTAACTTCAAATTAATGCAATTTAGAATTACATTTATAGAATATAAACTCTACAGCTATCATTAAAAAAACAGAATCAAAAGTTGGCACAAATAAAGCATAGAGTTCATACTTCTTACATTTGGACTGGATCTTGCCAGCTTTCTGTGACAGTAAGAGCTGCAGAACAGAGGTCACGTGCAGGTCTAAAGAGACAGAGGAACACAGAGAGCACTTCTTTAAATGGTTTTATTTGGTACTATTTTGGTTGAAGTTTTACAGGTATGTTATCATTGCTAAGTGCTCAGTGACACTTAAAGGTCTAAATAAGCACATTTTAACAGGTCAGACTCCACACGTTAGACCAAGGCAGTCAGGACAGACAGCCTCCTGTCCTGTTAACCTGTTGTGGCTGAGTAGCCAGGCTATGTCCTGCTAGAAAACAGTAGGACATAGGAGAAACCTGTGACCCACTTCTATAGAACTGAGTACAACAATCATCCTTCCATCACTCACCTACCCTAAAGAGTAGGATATCATGATTTATCTATTTCCCTTTTGTTCCTCCTCAGTTGGTTCTATGCCTTCTTTACTCAAAGCTTATGACATGCAGGTAGCTGCCTAGCCCTTCAAATACAGTCAAACCTGGCTAAATGCTCTCAAAGTGGGGATTTTTAGCTTTTTTATTTTCCTCCATGAGGAAAGACAGTGTTTAGGGTTTTGTGCACGTGCTTGATCACTCTCACTCTCTTCTTACCACACAGAATTCAACTTCTGACACTGTGTCTGGTTTAAATTACATTTTGTGGAGAGCCAAACCTTTCAAAGATATAAAGAGTCTGTGCAGGGTTTATGTGCAATTAGTTGGCTAAGAAGGAAAGAGATCCCCCTGCCACCCTCTGTAAGGGAAAGCTGACAAACTCAACCTTTGTTATGCTTCAGAAAATCCACTTTGAGACATACCCTAGAAACCAGTTAAATTTTGCTGCTCCTGAAATAACTTGTTAAACCATTGCTTGATTATGTCAACTTAGCTAGAGTTAATGAATACCTGCCTCTTACAGTGAATATTTGCATTATTATTATTTAAGTATGAAAATACATAAATCAGCAGTGAGGTAATGGGGCCTTAACTAGATGTTAGCAAAGTGGGGAGGTTCAAGCTTTGCTGGTGTAACCCTTCCCCCTTCGACAGGCAGAGAGAGGAGTACATGTCCCAGACAGATAAGGAGAAATCAACAGCTGGGAGGTTATTTCCCCACCTATGGCCTGCATACAAGTGCCCAAATGTGAGACACTCCCCTCCATGCAGCATATGTGACTGTAGACCCAAATAAGCTCAAAATAACCAGAGCATGGACTCATGAAAGTGGACTGCCATGGAACAAGCCCAGATTATTTCATATAAGTAATGTACTTTGTTGTGGGGTGTGTGTCTTCCATTCCTCCAGCAAATCCTTGCTTCCCAAAGGATGTCTGAAAGGAAAACCAACATGGCCAGACAAGAATTCCACCCACCCCAGGACAGTCTCTCAAATGCCCATATACTTCTCTCTTCAAAAAAAAAAATAGATATTTTAGTGTCCAAAAAAGGAAGATTCTTAGACTGTAACCATCTCCTTTGTTAGCTTTTAGCTCTCCTTGTACCTCGATAGGTTAACTTGACCACACAAAGGTCTTCCATCCATTGCTGTCTATTATTTCATGCACGACAAATGTTAAGAGAATTTCACAAGAGCTACTAGGAAGTTTTGGGCACTGGTGTTCTGTTCATTTATCTTGCCATGAGAGCAAAAGAGAAATGAGAGAATCAAAAGAACATGGTCATACTACTCCTATCCCAATTTTGTCTCCAATCCCTGGGGCAGACAAACCCAGACTGCCTTCCACACTGGGCTTTGATGACTTAGCTGAAAGTTTGCAGACATTTCCATAAACATCTTGTATATAACAGATAACAGCTTAACTCATAGATACACTGACATCTTTCTGAAGGAGCAATGTGCACTGCAGTGAAGCACAAGAAGCCTTCAGATGTATCTGAACAGCGAGGTACTCACTGAGGCTTCTGTTACAACTGTTTGGGTTTTTTTTTCCCCTCTGGTTAAAAAAAATCTCTTATAAGAAGATAATTCCAGTTAGCTGTTCATTACATACTAGCATATTGCAAAACCATCACACAATACTAGATGATCTTTCCTTACAAGTTCTTAGAGTTTTGGACAGTGTGAAGGTCCTCCAAAGTAGACAGCAGACAGGGAGACTTAGGCTAGGATACTTTCACTGTTCAAGTATTTGGTAACTACAATTGCAAACTCCATACTGGGGTTGGACAACTTGGACCCTGAGTTACTATTTTGTTAGCAAACTCCAGAGACAGGATGAAAGTACAGTGAAATCATTAGACCTGTCTGCCTAGCAGCAGCCACTAGTACTGCATGGCCCCAGCTGAGTCCTTGGATTTGGAAGCGAGTGGAGACCGTGTATAGTTTAGTGTATGGTGTTGATTTATTCAGCCCACTAAAATAAGTTAAACAGCAAGCCTACCTCCTCTGTGCTGGTTTCATCACATTCTTCTGCTAGGTCTTCAAGAGGCCACGTCCCTGATTTTTAACAGGGCAGGTGCAGATGTGGACAGGAAGGCAGAGCCTTTGCTCTGCGGGATTATTCCTTCAGAGAAGTCTTCCCGGCAATGGAAGGCTGCAAACAGAAAAGATACCAAGATTGTTCACTACATGTTGATGTAGACTGGGGGAAAGGAGTCGTGGAAGGACAATGCTGCTGTGATCACACAAAGTAAACGACTGATGCTAGAGAAAGGCTGGGACCATCAGGTGCTGTAACTGGAGAGCTGCCAGCTGCTATTCCTTCTCACCGGAGAGAGTGCACCATTCTAAACTGGTGACCAGGAGCACGAATCTGCAAGCACCACCTCAGCCAGGGTTAGGACCATCAAGCATTAGTCTCCAGGAAGGTGGCTATTGTACTGCATAGACCTCTCACAAGCTGTCTGCATGGACAGCCAAGGCAGCCAACCCAGCCTGACTCACTGATCACACGTGGCAGGGTTCCTCTGAAGAGGCAGCCACCACTAGCCCAGAATCCTGAATTGCTCCTGCTGTGACTGAACTGCCAGGTGAACATTCTTCACGTGACACCCAGACATGTTTACAGGCTTGGGTGAGAGGATGGAAATAATGCCCCAGAGCAGCCAGCAATAGGAGCACCTTCCCCAACAGGAGAACTTCACATTGTTTTCTGACACTGGCATGACTTAGTCACCGCTGAAGCCATCAGACAGTCTCTAATGGGAACTGATTCTTGAATAAAAGGTATCATTCGCAAGCAGACGTGCAAAGTGATGTCACTACATCAGGAGCCACGTATAATGCTGGAATTTTGCACAATGGAGAGGAGACCTCTCATTCTCAGGATGCTGGGAAATTGAGTGCACACTCACAGCTCACACTCACGGGATGGTGGGGGTTGGAGGAGACCTCTGGAGATCATCTCATCCAAACCGCCTGCTCCAGCAGGGTCACCCAGAGCACCTTGCCCAGGATCATGTCCGGGTGGGTTTTGAATCTCTCCAGGGCAGAAAACTCCACAACCTCTCTGGGCAGCCTACTGAGGTGTTTCAGGGTTTTCCAGTACACAGTTTTATCAGACTGGAAAGCCCTACTTGACATTCCTGTTGCTACATCAACTCTAGCCAAAGGTGGGGAGGAAGGGAAGGTTAAAGATGATGTCACCTGTAAGCAAATGAAAAGTTAGACTTGAATAGCCACAAGAAACAAGACAAAAAAAGGGAGAACAAAGCACCTTCCACCTCAGCAACAGCGCAGTGCTGCCTGAAAAAAACAAACAGACACATGACAGCTGAGACACACAAGTGCAGAAATGGAGCTGAACAAGCACCAGAAAGCTCTAACATTGGGTTAATCTTCAGAAATTTCCTAAAATGCAGATAAGAGCTTTATCACAAAACCAGCTGAACTCCATTGTATTTCAACAATAGGTTTATTTTAAGAAACATAACATGACATTAAGTAAAAATGCAAAATTGTGCAATTATGGCAAAATGTTTAAAAATCCACACATTTGCCCTCAGAGGACTACAGTACTTCTTACTAACATACCTGAGCACTGAATGTTGGATGCCTTTTCTAAACAGCCTTACGAACAGGGAGCTCTTCGATTCTCGTGGAACAGACACACACTGCATGGTTGGGGCACCAGAACTGCTGTTAGTTATTCTAAATTTTACTGATGGAATCAAGTGGAAATTACAAAATGTTTCCTTCTAAAGTAACTAATCATTTTGGAAAAGAGATTTACGCTCACTTAAGTCCTTACAATGCTAGAAATTCATTTCATAAAGGGAAATAAATGAATGAAGAAAAAATACCAAGTGGGGAAAATGTACAGATTGCTGTTTAAATATTATCAGTACCTTTGGTGCATTATGGGGTTTTCTGTTTTGTGCTGTGCAAGTTTACTAAAGCCTGACTCTAAAGCAAAACTTTAGCAGGAAATCTGACTTTGAGCAAAATGTAGAAGCATTTAAGAATTGGCAAAATGTCACAGCTACGTTACTGTCTCAACAAACTCCTCATGCACAAAATTTAGTATATTCTACTCCCACGGCAAGTTCCAGGATTTAGCTTTTAAACACATTACAGACTTGGAACACACCCTCAGTTTGAATGGTTAACAGAATGGAGATCTTCGTCAATTAGTGCAGATAAACAAAATTAACAAACCTACTGCAGAATTAACCACAGCATATTGTACTCCTATACATCACATGACCAGTCAACTGCTAACTCGATTCTATTTCATAGTTTTCAAGTAATATATTGAAATTTGTTCTACTAAATAAATATAGAAGATTGTCAAAAAGCAGCAAGAAGTCTTGTAAATATTCAACCAAGCTTAAAAAAACAAACAAAAACAACAAACAAAACCCCAAACAAACAAGAAAAAAGTTACATAACACTTTGAAAAAAAAAAAACCAACAACAAAAAAGGTTTTACACACAAATGCAACACTGTTAGGGAGGGTGCTTCAGAAAGCTTGCAGCTAGAGGCCTACAGCAGCGCAGAGAGCTAGCCAAGGACTATGGATAATTTACAAAATGAAATTACTTGTATTTGAAAAAAAACAAAAACAAAACCCCAAACCAAACCCTCTAATTCTTGGCTGTGGAGATATATAAAAGTATCCAGAAAATAAAGAAGCAACACACCTCAACACTGTTGGAAAAATGGAATCTCAGTGACAGTTGTCTACTACAACTTCAGGAAAAAAAAGAGAGAAAAAAATTCAGGCGCTCGCATTTGAAAAAGCAGTTTGGTGGGTCTCTGGAAAATGAGGTATGTAATGCAAAGAGGCTTTTTTTTTTTCCTATTCATTTCACAGTTTTTTGTTTGTGTTTGCCTTTTAAACATCTTGTGCAAGAATTAAGAAATAGAACCAGGCAAGTATTTTCGTGCATTAGAAAGATTCCATTTGGGAACAGTAAGACCACATAGTAAACAAACATTATCCAAATCCTCAGCCATGCCAGGGGGATAAACAATGAGCTAAATATTTGGCTTACCAAAATATCAGCTGTTAAGCCAGATAATGGTAAGCACTTCCAGCCAGTGATGGCCTCTGCCATTTCAAGTTACCTGGTTTGCTCAGGTCAGTTGTTGAAGACGGGGAAGCATAAGACACCGCACTCACAGCTTCGCAAAACTTAAGAGCTGTAACAAATTAAACCTGGCAAATTACAGCTGATAAGAGTTTTAGGAGTCATCTTTTCCCTTTTAAATCCAGTTTTCACTACTGAAGTAGAAGCTGAACATTGAATGTACTTACTTTTTAAAAATAAGCTGTTAAATAGAGAAAAGTGATGAGATCTATGGGATCCCTATTCTAAATTCGCATCAAGGATGATTTAAGCCATGGATATTTATTGTCAATTTTGCTTTAATACACTGGATAATGAAGACAGCTCAGTAGTGCAAATTTTCACATTATAGATCATAATGAAATAGAAGGTATTTGAGGGCTTGATTGCAGGGAGAAAAGAAAAACAACTTGTAAAGTTAAGCCACTTTTCCAAACTACTGGAGCACATGCCAACTCTGCACATAGCACTGTACTTTAGTGGAGACACAATCAACACTCCACACAAAAAGAAAAAAAGAAGGCCATATCCTGTCACCATTCTGTGCATGAGTATCACTGCAATAAAAATGTTATGTTAAAAAAAAGACAATATGATGACAGGACAGGGCCTGAAGACAGACACACACTCCATGAAAGGTAACAAGCTGTCTTAAACAGTGTCATAAGGCTAGCCCATTTCAGACAAACAAGTATTAAAAATGTACTAGCACCATCAACTTTTGGGTTAAAGCCCTTTATGGGATGAAAAAATTTTTAAGCAGTGTTACAAAAAAAGGAGAAAAGTTTTTTACAGCACTACATCTATGTGGCAGAAAATAGATACTGGGATTTTCCACCCCATCCCCTCAACATTAACAAAAATCTACAGACAGGAAGGGGTAATCTGAACAAGACTCTGTCCAGCAAAAGGATACTCCATGTGCCAATCCTAACTTGAGCTTTTTCTCCCACACTGTAGTGCACAAACAACATCACAAACATCTTAGCAGACTTCAAAAACAGTACAAAAAAAAAAATTCATTATTAATCAGGATCTACCTTTCCTCCATGTACTTGCAATATAAAGGAAAAAAAATACAAAGGAAAACAAAAAAACCCACAACTTAAGTGATATTGCCTCAAATTTTACCCGTATTCAAAAAAAAAGAAAATAAAAAAGTCACTTCAAAACATCTTGGACATCCTTAGCTACTAATGCTAGATCTTCTTTCACTGTAGTGCATAGTTATCCTGGCTCTTTTACTTAATTTGCTCTTCCCACAAAAACACCCCTCAAGTATGACATGATTAAGTGTTTACCAAAAAAAAAAAAAAAAAGAAAGAAAATGCTGATAATTGCACTTTGTAACCTCCTTCTCATTTCCCAGGAAAATATCAGTTATTATGAATCTGAACCAGTAATTCCCAGACTGCAACCTTTGAAGAGCACCCCTCCCCATGTACAAAAAACTGTCTGTTTCAGCTTACAATAAATACTGACAGAATTTCTTTGTTTTCTTTTAAGACATGTTTTCTCTAGCATCAGATTACCACTGAAATCACTAAGGCCTGTTACTGAAAAGAAAGAAAATAAAATTAAATAACTTTCTGAAGACACTGCGGATACAATTTAGCAACAACACATTCAAAATGCCGGCCTAAATCCCAGAGCCTATCTGGAGTCTCGTAGACTTTTTGCCACTGGTCAGTAACCTCATCATACTGGTAGAGTGAATTCTTCCTGCTGGTTCTGAAAACATGTTCTTCAACGGTGACTTGAGTAGCTCTGACAAACAGATGGAGTTTATTTTTGAGAAGTACAAGTTTTATGTATGGATTAATGGACTGATCACATGGAAAGTCTTTTTTTCGAGTCCACTTGTTTTGTTCAATGTCATAGGCCTCTACGGTAAACATACGTTGATGGTTTCCACAGGTTCCAGCTATGTAGTAGATGGAGTCATTGTATACAGTTGCCAAGCCTTGGATTCTAGGCACAGTCATTGGGGTCAAAAATCCCCAGTAATCCTTCTGAGGATCATAGCAGAGAAAAAATTCCCCTGAAAAGAGAGAGCAAAAATAAAACATAACTGATGCTTCATGTCCAGAACAGCAATTCTGCAGCTACTAAGCTTTCAGGTTGTTCTTCCACAGACAGAAACAGCCTACCAATTGTTAAAAGCCTTGATCCCATAACAAAAACCATAGCACCATCACCTGCTTTCTTCCATTTCTTTACAAAAATACTAATTACATGAGTAAAAACTACCCTGAGCTTCTATTCCAACTGAGAGGGAATTGAAGCATACAAAAAATGCAATAGTTTACATATTTTCTAGCTATCCTTTACTACTTCTAAACCATGCTTAGTAATCTGGGACAAATCCTTTCAAGATTCCAGCCTTGAAACGTCTGAAGTTTTTGTTTCCTTCTGTAGATGCCAAGTTGTGAAGATGTTTAAGACTGTGGAGTCTCAGAATTCAGTGTTTGAAAGTTGTCAAATCTGAACAAATATTTGTGTCTTATACTATGCAAAGATTTTGAAGCTACTTCTATCAGGTGTCTGGGTTACACACTTAGGTTGATTTGCCTAAGAGGATGCCAGGTGAATACTTGCAAGAAGCTACTGAGTCATTGTTAGTTTTGTGATTAGATTATAAAACACCTCTTCTGTTGACTGCACAGAGTAGCGTCTACAGACTGTAGATAATGGAAGTTCAGATGGCTGAAAGCTCATGCTCTGCAAACCTGATGAAAAGAACCTGGATAAAAGTCACCTTGTCTCCTGTAAAGCCCAGGGGAAGAAGAGCCTAACACTTGCCAAATATTAGCATAATTCAAATCATATATAATTTCACATGGTTCTTTAAAGAACTTTAACCAAGCTGCTGTGTAACTGAGCACCTCAAGCATAACAGAATACAAAAATAACACAGTAAAATGAGTGGAACGTAGCTTAAGAGATTAAGGTTTACTGATAATACATTTTTTGATTATTCATTTTTGTTCCATGGTGTAATCTCCTATGATTGACGCGTGCATTCTGTTGGCATTTTAACACTCTCAATCCTTATTGAGGACTTCAAGCTTGCAAGAAAAATTATCGAAAGTTAACTTTTCTGTACTACTTCAGTGCAACTCAGTCCAGGTTTTAGCAATCACACCCAAATAGAAAAGCTGCCTATTTCCTGTAACACAAATCTTTATAACCCGCTGGTTAGCACAGTGAAGCAGTTTGCTTATTTATGTAATTTAATCCACTGAATGACAGAACTGGAGCAGTTAAAGTTTGTAAACAAGATGCACTCTCATTCTATAAGTTATATTAATACCTACTTTTAAGCAGTTCTAAGTAACATTCAAGAGATGAACAAATACTCTACCAAGTTACATATTCTTCAGCATTTCTTTTTAACCATCTAAAGCAGATGTCTGAAGAGACAGGTGGAGAGAACGTGCTAGTGTAACAGAAATATTTGATGCCACAACCAACAAGAGTCAAACCTGACATAGAAACAAAAAAAAGAAGAAAACTCCCTGCAAATCCTCTGGAAGCCCATCAGCCATACCGAGTGGCAAGAATGCAAAGTCAAGAAACCAGGTTGACTTCTTCTGGTAAATAAAAATGAACCTTACAGTGTTCTCCGCTTTATTTCTTTCCTGTGCTCCAGCTTTGTACGGAGAATGGCCCAAAGAGGAAGCTGGCATGGACCTAAGACACCAGCTTTTGCAGAACATAGCCAAGACACCCCCTCCTCCCTTCTTTCTACTTTTTGGGACTCTTACTGCAACCTCACAGACCAGTCTCAGCACTTTTAAATGTGGACTGCTGGATGGCTCATGCACACGCACAAATACATATTTATTTATGGAGACCTTTTATAAAGGTAAGAATAAATTATTTGATCCATTCCCATAATGATCCTTTTCATTCATTTAAGAATCAATATCAATGTCAGAACCGATAAGTCTGATCATTTACTGGAAGAAAGGATGTAAAGGCAGTACTATAATTCCTGATCAAAGTTAGCAGGATGACTTCGAAAGCAGGGTAGGGCAAGAAACGAAGGCCTACAGTGGTTAATTGACTTCTACAAGTCACCAAGAATACAGACACCAGGAATTTTCACAGGTTTAGCTAAATAAAATGCAAAGTGCATTTCAAAGGACAGTATCTTTTCTTCAGCATCAGTGCATTTCACCCAGTTAAAGATTTAACAAAGAATTTTCACAGTAGAATTTGATGCTATACTGTTGACTTACAACACCCCCAGAATGGCCATTGGTGCCATAACCCAATCCTAGAACTTAGTGACACACATTCCCAGGGCACAAGAATTCAAGCAGGAATCTCACTCTTCCTCCCACCCCACTGTCCCAGGGCACTCTTTAAACATCCAGGAAATCTGGGTTTTCTAAGGTGCTGAAGACAGTGCAGACAATGGTATTGAACCACCCCCCCTTCCAATAAAACACCATAGAGCCAGTCAAACCACCTTACCCTGTAAAACATAGATGTTATCCTTATATTCCACAGCACTATGAAACTCCATTGCTACTGGCATTGGACAGACAGCTGTCCAACAGTTCTCTCGGCTGTCATAACACTCCACAGACTTGAGTGAATTTCGCCCATCTCCTTCATAAACACGACCACCTATTGCATACAGTTTACCACAGCAATGAACCAGTTTGCAGCCTATTCTGGCTCGCAACAAAGGAGCTTTCGGAATCCACCTATTGCCAGAGTGATCGTACATCCAAAAATCACTCTCCGCTCTGTGGTCAATGGAGACCTCGCTGCTGCTTGGTCTGTAACCACCCGCAATATAAATATCATTATCGGGAGATACAAGAATTCCAACCTCCCTCAAGTCATTTGGTGGCTTGCATAGTTTAAACACTCTCCCTGTGACCGAATCTAAACAAGGCACTGTTTGCTTCTTTCCTGAGTGTTTGTGGGCAGCATCAAAGCATATGATCATTTCAGAAGCGGTCATTCCAAGCCGTTGTGTATAGCCATTGGCACTATGTTGTCCCTTTTGTACACAGCTTTTGGCCATAGCCTGTGCAAACATGGGAGGGATTTTCTCTAAAAATGTCTCTTCCAACAGAGGCATACGGATGCATTTGGCAAATATTTCTGGAAGGTGCACTTCTCTCTTATTTTGTTCATGCTCAAACCACCTTATAATGCTGTCATAAACATGTTCTTCTTTGTCTACATTTAAGTCATCACTGTCGAGTATACTTATCAGTTGGTCTTTTCTCAACTGAAGAAATTCTTGCTCTTTGGTGACACTCAGAAACTTTTTACGAATGTAGTCTTGTGATCTGTCTTTGAGTTCCTGATGACCATAGTGATCAGCAAAGATGAACACCCCGATGGAGTTCTGTGGGTCCAAGTGACTGATCATGTATTTAGCACACTGGTCTTGTATGGAAGGGATCTGGAAGATACTAGCTGCAGTGAACAAAGCTTGAACGTTGGCCTCTGTCAGCATTACTCTGGAGGTATATGCATAGTTCAATACTAAATGCATTGACTCTGCTTCAACACCAACTATACGAACTTCTTTCTGGGTACTCTCTGTAAGGCCGCTAGTGAACATAGATCTACAACAGAAAAATATTGAGCAGTTTATTTGTAATTACCTTCTAACTACAGGTATAAGAAATGAAATCATATTGCACAGCTAATCCCGCTGCATCTGCCCCTCTGTCAGAACAAATACATTTATCAGGGACATTACACTGTCTTGTTTGGGTACTTAAATTGAATATCAGTTCCAGACTTACTGAGACGAAAGTGGCAAGGTGGAATTTCTTGCTTAATTATCTCACTAACCTCATCTTAAAATTAGCTCAGTTTACAAGCACAGCTCGTGACATACCCAAGTCTTTTCACTCAACTCACAATACGTCATTTCACATGCATATTCTAGCATTCTGGAATGCAGAACTATAAAAGGAAACAGGTAGTTTAAATATGCTGTTACTGTATCCAGGCTACCCTCCATACTGGAGGCATTTTTGGTTTGTGGGTTTTTTTAAATAATGTGACGTTTTCTACAAGGAAACTCTTCTTTGATAACTAGGCACTGATAATTTATTGACATTAAGAGTACAATACTCCTTACTTATTAGGTAAACTGTATTATCAACAGTTACATGGAATATTAGTATAGGTGTGATTAATTTTCATTTTTGTTCAATGAAAATAAGTTATAATTCTGGTTTTGATCACCACTGGAACGATGGACTATCGTACCTGAAATAAGGACTGATTGCAGCAAGAACATTCCTATGACAGGAGAATGTTTTCCCATGATCCACTTCCACTACAATATCTGTCAGTTGTCCTTCATCATACATGGTTTTAAGCTGTTGAAGAATACTACAAGCATGGAAGGGGTCCATTCCACTGCTGACCGTGTTTGAAGAAGGAATTCCGTTCAGTGTTTGTGAAAACTTACTTGGTTCTACAAAGCAAAATTGAAATTGTTTAACAAAAAACTGTCAACAAAACAACACCCCAACCCCCCCACACCAAAAAAGCCCCATGCATGAACAAGAATTAACACAACTTCATATTCCGTACTTCCTCGCTGTCACCATCCATCAACAGCAAATCTCATATTTTCAAGGGTGAGTAAAGACATGAAGATAACTCAATTGTTTATTTTTTCCTTTTCCCAATATATATGCAGATTACAATTAACCTAAAAAAAATATAGCCATTGAAATCGAGGAAAAAAAAATAGTTCATATTCATTACATATTACTGGAGGGGAGGGAAATTAAATCGAGAATCATAATGCATACTAACCTATAAGATGGGAAAACCAGAGAATGCAGAAGAATAAAACAAGCCCCCAGCTTACAACATAACTATACAAGTCCATATGGAAGTACTTATCCTTACACCAAAACAGGAACTGGCTACTAACTTATACAAGTGATGGATAATAGCAGAGACTCATGAAGAAATAGCCATACATTAAGTATGCTGGGCAACAAAACTTGATTTCACATAAATTTGTATCCTGTTACATGTTTTTCTTTACAAATAAAATACAATTACCATTTAAAATACTCAGGTATGAAGGAGCTCACATATCATTGTTGAAACATACTAAGTAACATGTGATATGGCTCATGAAATAAATCCCAAAGTGAAAATTGAGCAATATCTCAAGCACAAAAATCTGTTTCGTAATAGCCATGATTTTTTTACGCAACAACAAAGCTGAGCTCAAAAGAAAAACATTAGGTGGCTAAGAGTTGCAAATCAGGTAAAGCTGCTGACTGCAACAAAGAATGCTTCCAACAGATTTTGGGCAACACAAAGGGGCAAAGAGGACAGCGAACAACAATGTTCATGATGAATGGAAGATTTAAATTCTAACTCGTGGTGATGGGCAGCAGTTACAATTTCTCTTACTCAGAATTCTGACACAGCGTTGAGCATGGTCACAATTAAATCAGTAGGGATCTGCTGTTGGGCACACATTTCCCATGGGAGGCTTGGGGCCAAATAGTGTCAGTGTCTGTTCAAAGTACTATTAGGAAAAGCCTTCAGTGGGGGCTTGGGGATTTTTTTCTTTCTCAAATACAATAGCAAATACTTAAAAGTAAGAGATTTTACTTTAACACACTAACTGAGCTCCAACATTCAAAACCAACCAATCATTAGGGAAGGGGAGAATCCCTACTTGCACTTGTCCAGAAACAATGTTAATCACTAGCGAGCAAATTCCAAGTAAATAATACTTTTCTACCTTAGCTCCAAAGCTTGCTACCTAGCAAAGCTTTAATATACAAGAAAAGTTAACACTGCAGAAGAGTTTCATTTACTTTCTAACAGTGAAAAGGATAAAAATAATTCTTCTCTAACCCTGCCAGTCAAGCAGTGAGCACATGAGATCAAAGCAGCTTCCAGTGCTGCAATACTCATCCCTGTATTACCATTTTTCTGTTTAACTCCTGACAATATCCACATTACAGTTTGTACTCCATAAAACCTTCCCCCTCTCATGACCTTCATTTTCTCCTTCTCACTGCAAGCATCTTTGTCCTCTATTAATATTCTTCTCACTTGCATCTCAAAATTTTAATTCTGCTCCTCCCAGACATCACCCACAAATACTCTCCACACGAATTTCTCAGGCACCACTTCATCCTCTGCTCCGTACATATCCACCGTCATAGAAGCTTTTCATTACAGACAACCCCGCTCCTCCTTCTCGGCTCAGCTCCCTTCACACAGACCACAGTGTGGGGGTGCCCCTCACAAGAAACCCTCCTTCCACCCAAACAAAGCACAGCACCACTGCACACCTCGCCTCACGCGGTACCGCTCTCTCACTAGACAGAGGCCCTCACTCCGGCATCCTGTTACCCCACACTCCTGACCCCATCCCCCACAGACACCTCTCTTCTATCCCCTACCCCATCCGGAAGGACACCCCACACTGCAGGCCCCTCATCCAAGCACCCCTGCCCCACCGGGCCTCCCAGGGCCCGCCCACCCCTCAGTGNGTAGCAACGAGGAGGTGGCTGCCTTAGGGCGGAGCGGCCATTTTGGGGCCCCCAGGCAGGGGCAAAGGGCAGACCTCAGCACCTTGCCTCAGGGTGGTTTTTCCTCCAAGGCCACTCAGCCGAAATGGCCACTCCGCATAAATAACCCCCCCGAAGTCCCTGTTTGTCCCTGTGCGCTGCCTCTCTCCTGTCCTCCCTGACCTGCGCCTCCTGGGGTGAGCCCTCCTGAAAGGCATCGGTGGTGTCACCCAGAAGCTGCCTGACCAGCTGGCTTGGGAGAGCAGGATCCACGGCCACTGCTGGAATACGGGCAGAAAAACACAGAACTGTGTCACAGAACACCAGGAAGGGACCTCAAGGACCATCTGGTCCAACCTTTCATGGCAAAACCATGGTCTAGACATTGACCCAGCACCCTGTCCAGCTGAACCTTAAAAGTGTCCAGCATTGGGGACTCCTGCGCTCCCCTGGGGAGATTATTCTGATGGCTGATTGTACTCTTTGTGAAAAACTGGTGGGGAAAATAAAAAGAGGAAAAGAAAGTGCCTGCTTCTGTCCTAATGCTGCAAGGACACGGTCAGGGGAAAGGCAGCGTCTGGATACAAGATCCAGAGCTGTGCAAGGCTGAATCGACCTTTAATGAAAAACATATAATCAACTAATTACTCTGAAAGCTCTTTGCGACAGGAGTGGGTTTTTATTTCCTCAGGGTTTGTACCCCCCAGCTCATTGTGTCCAGCCAGATCAGCCATACCAGTCCTGCATAGCTGACAGCAGCAAACAAGCAACCATTTTGTTGCCAATGACCTGTAATACAACAAAGCACATTTCTCTCTCCATCCTGGAAATAAAGTGGCTGATAGTCATCGTCTTTTCCAGTTTTCTGGAGCAACTACCCAGCAGTTCCATTCTTGGTAATCAATCCATCCTCAGAAGTTTGCTGTGGAAGAGTAATTTTGTTTTTTCTTCTTTTGAAACACAGTGAAAGAAGAACTAACAAATAATGGAAGCATTCCGAAGTCTAGTACATTTTTTCTGGTTTTAATCACAGTAGATGTAATGCAACTTTGCAGCTTTTAGGTGGGAAGTTTTATTAACAAATAAATGCAAACAAACCCAATTGAAATAGTATTTTTAAAATACATTTCCCTTTAACTCACAGAAATAGCAGCGTGGGTAGATTACCAGTGCTCTAAAGCAGATGAATTTAAAGCACAAATAGCACCATTCAGTGTCACCCTACTGCTGCTTATGTGGTTTTGCTTTCGCTTGCAAGGCATAGCTTTTCCCTAGTTTAGCAATTATCAGTGGTGTCCAGGCTGCTGTCGATAATAATACTACACAACACAAGAATGATAGAGACTCTGATGAAGGAGGTGTAAAAGAAAATAGAACTTCACGTCTGCAAATCGATTCTGCAGTTTTCCAATTTCCCCATTCAGCAATGGCATGGCCTGTGAAATTGTCCCTAGAAATATAAAATGAAGGTAAGGAGAATACCTCCACTCTTACCTTTTAGCAAATGACATTGCCTGATACAGTTCATTTCCTTTGGTGTGGACTGGGCTGGATTAGTGTTCAAAATGCAGAAGCGAAATAGAGAATGTTTTTTAATACAGATATCACACTGAACTGGTATTTTGGAGCATGAGGTTTTCTTGAAATAGCTTACCTTTCTAAGGTTTTCAGTGAAGCAAATAAATTGCCCTACAAACAGGTTTAAATATTCTTTAAGAGACATTGATATCAGGACTTTCTCTTATTCTGAAGTCTGTCTCAGATGTAATATACCATCACCCACTCCCCCCTCTGGGAACCTTCATTAGCACTGCCCAGCACTCAGAAGATTCAGCACAGTGCAGAATTCCAGTGGAAGTCCAGGGACCTGTCTTTTTCACCCAGCTCTGAATATTACTTGCAGGGTCTCTCAGGTGCAAAATGGAAAGCACATTACCTGTGCAAGTCATTCCAAAACCTGTGGCACTCACCTAGCATGTGAAAACTAGGTATTATAAATGGCATTTGCATTACACACAAATATTAGAACTAGTTCTTTCAGAAATTACAAGATGCTCAATGAGTTCCATCTCCCTTTCCATTTGCTGCATCCTCTTCTTTCTCTCTTCTGTTGCTGTTTTGCCTGGGAAGCGATGCAGGCCCAGTACTGGAGTGTAGAACTAGAAGTCAGAAAATTGGGTTCTTGGCTTGGTGCTGACACTAATTTACCTCATGCTGTTGATCAAATAATTTGATTTCATGGATTTTTGACTTCCCAGGAGACAATGAGGAGCTGTGAAGCCCTTAGACATATCCTGGTGTAAACTCCTTCATCAATATAACAATAATTTTTGGCAGGGTGGTTTTGTTGGGGTTCTTTTTTAGTTCTTCTGATCAGCAATGCACTGCAAGTAATTATACCCTTTTAAGATTTTGCAAGAATCCAAAATGTCCTGGTTACTGAGGCACTGGGATGCTTTCACGTATGCTTTAATTTCACACCTAATTCATCATTCCTGCAGATAAAGCCTGAAAACATACAGCTGAAAACACTCAGTAGAGAATGTGGGGTTTTTCCCCAGTTGATATTCCAAAGGTTCAAAACTAAAAATGAAATAAGTTTGACTGAGAAGGAACACAGAGTCCATGTCTGTCTTTTATAAGTCGTTAGAAACATTGCCCCTCTTATGAACTCAGAACTGGCACTGCTTATTCTGGGATTCTTGCCTTCAGAATAAAGAATGTCTTTGTCATGAGCCCAAGCAAGAAAAGAGGGGAAGGAAAATGCTTCAGGAGAAAATGAACAAACCCCACACTTTTTCAGATATTTGAGAACTTAGAAGATACCAGAAAACAAAATAGTTCAAACAATGAGGTTATTGAAAGTGTTTTCCTTCTTCATTACACCTATGAAACAAGTTAATCAGAAAGCTGTTGTTCATCTGCCTTCAATACAGGGACCAAGAGAGCATCAGATCTTTGGCAAATTGTTGTTGGGTCATCTGGTAGGAAACTGCCCAAACCATCCCCAGTGCTCCGGCTGCACAACAGATGACGCACAGAGCACTTTTGGAGGATCCAGCTCTTGCAACACAGTATTGCGCAAGACTATTTGTGTTTTCTTCTGCCAGCAAAATGAAGATAATGCAGAAAAAAAAAAGAGACCAAAATTTAAAGAAAAAAAATGAATAGGGGTTTCCTCATGCACCTTTAACAGGGAACAAATTTTAATCCCCATATTTCCATTTTCACTTTTTATATTGTGTTTAGTTTAAAAATATATGAAGAGGTCACTGCAGCCTCTCTTCTTTTTTTGTTTCCTGTATGATGCTTTTTCATTGAAAAGTGGAGACCATCCTGAAAGGAAGGGGTGACCAACCCCCTCACGCATACAGTCCAACAAAGGAGAGTAAAGGTTGCAGAAGTTTGACAAGACTTTGTAGTTTTTCACAGCAATATTTTGAATGTTCACTTTTTTCATTAATCACTTGAGTTTAAAAAAAAAAAAAATCAGCATTAATTTCCAGCAAAATAGTTTAACTATAAAATGTAAATTATGCTAGTAATAAAAAATATTACTTATCTCCCAAATATGTCTCAATTAGTAATATTTACAGTTCTTCAGTTATCTGTACATGTTAATTTGTACTGTGGAAGTAATACAGCTGCTACAACTACACTCTGAAAACCCCTTATTTTAATTGGAAAAAATCTTGATATTCACTGTGGAACAATCTAACCTTGAAAAACAATCTCTTACCAGTTTGTCTTCAATGCATAAAAACCCTGCTCATTTTCTGCATTTCTGTCACCAAGAGGCACATTAATTTAGCTGCACAATAATGTAACACATTGATACATTGATTGAAGAGGAGCAGAGTTTGTTTAGCAGCACCCAGAAATCCCACACCTCTTGCAGAATCTTTCCAGTGACAGCTCTTGCTGCAGTTGGAATTGCGGATCATTAGGGAAAGTTGCCCTTCAAAGCCGATCGATCCCGCCACACTGAGCACAGTGGGCATTACATCAGAGGAGAGGGAAGACTGGCAGGGGGCAATTAATGGGGCAGATATCGGAGTGCCTTTTCTGATTACCCCATACTGTACAGTGGATTTGGCCTTGCTGAGACAGGCTGGTAGCAACAAGAACCCTGATGAGATATGACTCTGCTAATGTCAAGAAGTGCCACTTCCTAGCAGCAGGAGCAACTTTATTGAAACCATCTGTCGTTTTGGAAGACACATGTGTGCGCGCACACGTACCTCCTCCTCCCAAAGTGTTTAGCCTTTCTCCTAAGGCTGACTGAAATCGCACAGCTAATCCCTCCTTAATCTCAGAATGACAGGCTCTACTGTTTTCAGCAAGTCCCAGCAGCTACTGAAAATCTGGGTGACGGCGTTGTTTAAGCGCTGTGACAGTGATGTATTCTGGAGCAGTCACTTGAGAACAAAATGCACATTCATCCACTGTCAACAGAGTTTTGCTAGAGCAGCCTGCGATTACTAGGAGCCTGATGGAGAAGGCTTAGGTACCTGTGTAGAGATGAGAAATCTGCACTCCACTGGATCCACTCTACACGGCGGGACAGAAAGAGGAGATTCGGTGAGCTTGGTCCTGGTGAAACCTCATTTTTCAGCAGGTGTAACCCAACAGTGATCTCAAAGGAAACAGCCCTGTTTGGGTAGCAGCGGTCTCAGAGTATGAGCCCTGTTCCAATTTGTCAAGTTTCTAATCGTATTTTTATGATGATCCCTCCTTAACACGCCAGAAGCCTTAAGCTTCTTGTGGCTGTGTTACAGAGGTGTGCATCAGAGTCCTGTTTGCCAACAGAAAATGTGGCACTACCAGAGCATTCACTGAGACTGAATTAACTCCAGGCTCTTTGCAGGTAAAGTGTTTCTGTTGGTATTTCATGCACATCTGTGCATGTTTAATTTCTTATTCCTAAAAGCCGTTTTTAAAAGCACCACTTAAAAAATAAGCTGCTTCCAAGCTATTTGGAAGCAAACCCTGCATGTCAGGCCTGGAGTCTCTGAAATCCCTCCTGCCAGCAAACATGGCCCATATCCCCCAGGCTTCTTGGCCACTTTGTAAGACAAACCACACACAAAGGGGAAATGTGCCCCATCCAGAGCAGGAAGAGGTGTGGTTCTGACCTTGTTTCCAGAACTGCATTTCAGGAAGTCATTTAATTTAATCTCCAAGCCCTTCTGGCTACCTCCTCTCTATTTCCAGAGGGCCCAGATCCAACAACCCCTTGCAATGGTGGAAGAGGTAACAACAGAGAACAACTTAATGCTTTCCTCCTCCCCTCCATCCACACTTGCTTCTACCCTTATGTGTGTATGTAATTAAGACTCCACAGCTTGCATGGAAAAGCCAATAAGGACCTCTAAAGAAAGAAGTCACTGATGGCCTGGCCAGCTCCAACAGTTGAGAGCTGTGACTTGAATGCACTAATGTAGACTTAAACTGACCCAGCTGCTAGTCAAGAATGGGATTCAACTGCAGGAAAGGTGCAGACCCTTCCCAAAGAGCACAGATGGCTACATAAAGGGGAGACCAAAAAACAAAGTGCCTCTTATGCCCAGAAGAGGCTGAGAAGTTTAAGAGCAAACTAGCTTTCCTTCTTAACTGGGGGAGCTGGCAGAGCTGCAACCTCATTTGTTTCTTTTTAGGGAAAGTACAGTACACTTGAATCACTCAACACTATCCTATATCCCTGGGACACACTGAAGTCATCACTCAGAGCTGCTGCGTTTTTTAGTTCTTTCTTCAGCAACTTTTGTGTCTTTTCAAGAACTTGATTATGGAAAAGACAACCCCTGGAGCTGCAGCAGAAAAAGTATTTCTCCCCTTCATACTTTCAGCCTGAAGAACACTGGTAGCTTAGTACACTGAAGTTATTTTCATAATTCAGAAAACCTGATGCTTAAAAATAAAGTATCTCAGACATCAAACTTTCAATGGCTATTTTTGTGTGTGACAGTAGTGTGTGACAACAAGAAGGGGCAGTGTGGTGTTGCAGACCTAATTAATCACTGAATGCAGTAAGGTAACAGCCATAAACAAGTTTAACATCCTCAAAAGGGCAATGGATAGTGTGAATATTTTTATAAGTGCCCCTGTAGGTGCTTTTTTGTGTATAGAAGATAACCCAGTGTGTCAGCTTTCCTAAGGAAATTAGTTTAATAAGTTTAATAGTTTGGGGTTTTTTTTTTTAATTGAAAAAAAAAATTGCTACAGAGGTCTCATTACCTGCCCTTATTTACTTATTGCTATTACACCCAAATTCAATCCATAACTTTTATTCTATGGATTCAGTTCAGAATATTTGACTGTTTAGAAAAACTTTGGCTTATACATTTCTGGGTACTGGCAACTTGCATTTTCTGTTTGTGGCTTTAGAACCTTTTCTCCTTTGGGTCAATAGCTTTATTACTGAATGGAGGGTCACTGAGCTGAGGTCTGGGGGGAACATCTGGTCTGTTATTGACTGTAAAAGTGTATTTAATGGTTATGCATTAAAAAGAATGAGAGGTTATTTCCTCTAAAATCTCTGCACAACAGAATACATCAGATAACTACAAGTCAGACAAGGGTTGGCTTCGTAGAAATTATTTACAAATACTGTGTTCAAATACACAAAAAGAAAGGTAACTCATTCTGGAATCTTAAGCAGTAAGATGGACAACGGGGTTTCCCTTCCCTTCCATCTGACCCCCCTCCCCCCAAATAAGGTCATACAGATTTTGCTCACTAATTCTTTTGCCAAGTAAGACTATGTCTAACTGCAGTCACTCAGCTTTAATCTGGCCCAAGGAGACACTAGCAGCAGTAAAGCTGCAGTGATGCCAGCTGTAATACGAACCAGCCATCCAATTTAGGCCCCAAAAGCTTCAGTGATTAAGTTGCTCTTGCATCCCTGGGCTAGTCAAATTGCAGCTAGTCAGACTGTCCCCATTGCATCTCTGAAGCAGAGAAACCCTTCCAAACGGAATTCTTGTTAGTGTCTTCATTTCTCCTCTAAAAGTCTGTCTTGATAATATATGGGAAATAATTGCCAGTTTAAAAGGCCATTTTGAGAAGTAAGTTTTTGAAAATCCTGACACATGGTACAGTTTTAAAGCCCTGGAACTGTGTTCCTTATACAAGAGGCCTTGAACTCTCTCTGGGCAGACCACTTTCATATCCTCTTGGATGGAACACTTTCATATCCTCTAAGCTCACGTATTTCATGGTAATAAGCTGTGGGATTTAACTGTGCTGAGACAACATGCCTGCTCTTTAACCTAGCAGAATAAAGAAGAGCTTTCCAAACAAAAATAAAGAGAAAAAGGTTCATATGCTGCTTGGAGCTAGCAGGGCATTCACTTTGCTGTTGGGTGGGAAGGGCTTCCAAGAACTAAAATCTGACCATTTAAGTTACACTGAATGTCACTATCTTGACTACTGAACTTTCCTAGACTTGTTTGGGAGATGGTAAACCTGCATTAATTTGCCAGAACATCCATTCATATTTAAATTTAATTCTTCTGGTCCGCTACACAAATGTAAAAACTACCACTGAAGGCCACACTGGAGACAAACCCCAGGACTGTTATTTGTCAGGCTCAAGGTGGGACCACGCTGTGCTGAAATGCAGAAACCATCAGCCATTGTGCCCTCCAGCCTCTTGTTCTGCATTGGGCACTCGTTTGAGCTTCGCACAACCATTTCAGTTTTAACCACGTGAGTTTGTTCACTCAGCCTTCCTTAGAGGGAAAGTACAAAACAAATGAGATGACAACAATCTGGAATTAGCTACGTCTTAAAGAGATTGTGACCAGTTTCAATTACTGGGGCAGCATATGGTAAAAGGCACTTGCAAAATCCATCAAGTGAAGATGGGAACTGCAAGGTCTGCCAAGAGTCTGCAAAGCTGGTGAGACAAGACAACGACCTGCCATACAGGGGAATGGGAAGCTCTGCTTCTGAGGCAACATCTCAAAGGACTACCTGTATGGATTATTTTTTTTTTTTAAGTAGCACCTTGGTGCTAGGTCAGTTGTTCAGCTGAAGAAGTCTAACCCCCTTAATTGGGACTCTGTTGCCTTTTGCTTTGTTTTATGGATAAGTGGTATTAAATTAATGATGGTGCCCAATAAAAATATAACGTTTCTCCTGTCTTCACAGAGGTGGCCCAAGTCATGGCTCTCCTCTCCTATACTGTGTAACATCAGCTTATGATAAGCAAAACTGCTCTGGTATTTGTTCTCACCATCGCTGCCACCTTCATACTTCAGGAGCCATCTATTGGAAACTATTAATAATTACACCTTTTACCTTTTCTACTTGGAGAGCCAACCCCTCTGTATCATGAACTTCATGAATTAGCCTAGTATAAAAGGGAAAGTATTTTTACTGCCACTTTCTTTTAGCAGAGACTGTTCTCATTTCTAGCGTGTACTGCTCAGGCAAGATCTGAGGGTAGTCACTCTTATTCACCACTCTTTTTACATTTCACATGAGTGAAATTAACATTTTCCTCTATTTGCTAAAGAAAATAGCAAGTGTGCTTCAGGGACCAGGTAAGACAATTAAGTACCATTTTTAGCAGCTAGCATATCTGCCCATTTCAGCTAAAAAGCTTCAAATCTTTATAAATAAGGATTTTATCATTTCAGATCCAATAAAGGCTCGTCTTTTTATCATTAAAAATAATTTCATGAAGTTCTATCACAGTCAATATCAATGTCCCTCTGAGGCAAAGGGAATATTGGGAGAAAATCCACTGTGAGCTAAGCAGAGGTAGACCTGGAACTAAATACAACACACATACTTAAGTGTAGGAGTGTTTCTTTTAATACATAAACCCCCTTACCTTTCGGACAGGGGCTAGGCTTAGCTCCTGGCCTCACTGTTTTTCTCCATCTAAAGCTGAAATGTGGGATTAGTTCCACTCTCTGAATTCAATGCATAGCTGAGCTTACCTGATGTGACTCGAGGACAGCTACTCAGCAGGGAGGTTTGAAACCTAATAGTGGAACAGGAACAGAGAAACTCTCCAGTGACTACAGCGCACCGGCATGTGAAAGCTGGAGCTGTCATTTCAATCGCATGTCAGTGTGGGAGCTGTGGACTGGCTCTTGGCAACCACACACAATAGAGTGAGCTGCAGTTCCAGGAGAAGAGGCTTGAACAGTATGAATAAGGAAGAGAAATTCAGTGCCAGCATTTTGGAAAATTAGCTTGATTGGAAATTTTGCATTGCAAAGTTTGGGATTTAACACAGAAAACTCTTTCAAAATCCATTTAGTTTTCCAAGAGCATTCTGGTTTTGTTTCTTAAATGTTATGGCATAGAGAGGAAAAGAAAAGAAGCAGCAATGGCATAAGGAGATAAGCCAAGTCTAAGCGCCAGAGAAAGCTGTGAATGTCACACCACAGTGCTCCACACTCAAACAGCTGTGGCTGTGTACTGACTTCTGTCACCCCATCCCCTGCCAGGTCTCACTCAGTATGTCAGAGGAAGATTCAGAGTGAAAGAAAGAGCATGGAAAATAAAGAGAACATACACAACAGTAGAGAGCTGAGATGCCAAACTGAGACAGGGAATTCGTTTCCTACAGCAGTGATCTTGCTCCAACCTCTCCTTTACCAAATAGGGCCGTGTCCATAGATGCACACATTGACATTTCTCCATTAAACATGTCAACATGACAACCCAAACATAATCCCATTCAGTGATACACTCTTGCCAACAGGACTTGGCTGCTATTACATGCCAGTGATTTTAGTTTACATGGACACAAAGGGCTGGTGGGAATCCACAGATGACCAAAGGAGCTGTGTCACTGATTTAGTGAACTCTAGAGCAGAGGGAGCTCCCAGCCAAGGTGCCAGGCTGGATTCAGTGGACTGCATCCTATTGTCATCCCATTAACTAGTGGTTTTGTAGACCCCTTTTCTTACCTCCATCATCCTTGCTCCCTGAAGTATTCAGGATGGATGCTTAATGGGATCACTGATTCAGCTTTTCACTTTTAATTAAAAACAAACAAGAAAAAAAAAGAGCCTACCCTCCAAAAAAACCCAAACCAACCAACCAACGAAATCCCCCCAAAAAACTAAACAAAACCCACAAATGAATTAAAAAAACCCAAACCAACCAACCAAAACCAAAAAAACCCACAGAAACTCCCCAAACAATACTTTGCATAGCCCCAGGATGGAAACAGAGGACATACTCCCCCCAGCCCTGCATTTGCCAAGGTTGGCATTCCCTTCTCATGCTGCTCTGGGCCAGACCGTTGGCTTTTAACTTCATCCCGAGGCTAAGTATTTCTGAGCTGCAGCTGTGCAAATGGCCATCACTTCAGAAACCTTACAGAGCTTTGCTCTTTTACACCAGTGGAGCATCTTTACTTGAAGACAAAGCTCGGGAGAATCCCAGCATGTAATGAATGCAGTCCAATTTCCAACCAACAATGTTCACTTCAAGGCCAGGATCTTTAAAACTCCCTGTGCTGCCACACATTACCTGCTAAACCTTCCCACACTTGCAGATTGGAACAAGACCAGAAGAGTCGATTAGTTAGTCAGTAAATAACATGGGATGAAAACAAATTAGGTAGTAAATGGACCCTTGAGAAATTAGGGAAAAAAAGCTCTACAGCCTTTCAACTTATTCATGATTTACTAGAAAGTTGTATAATGTAGCAGGCCTAAGAGCCAGCTAAAATGCTTCTAAGACCAAAATATCTCAACTTGAATAGCTAAGTTGCATTCTGAAAGCCTGGGGAAGTGTTTAAAGTAAGCTAAAAAGAAAACCAACTCTCCCTTCCCCCCACCCCAGACCTTTGATTAAAAAAGCAACAAAAATGCTAATCTTCTGTGGTTAAGCAGAAAGGCTTAAAAAGTGGCTGACAAACAACATGAATTATTCAGGGACAAGGTTACTGCTATTCTACACACATCACTCCAGATTGTGAGTGCAGAGCCACACAAGAACAATCATTTCTGCGAGTGTTATAATGATAAAGTCATTTTAAATAACCTCCACTAATTCCATCAACTTAATATAGACTTTCTGGATCTTTAAGGATCCATAACAGACTCTAAAAATGGAGGGCATGATCCCAATCTAAATTAAACAGGTTTTATGCAAGTATTATTTTATATAAGTATTACTTTATGTTGACTAGGTGTGGTCAAAAGCAGCCCCATTCTTAAATCTGATACTGAACAAGCATCTATGAGGGTTAAACATTAATAATCAGAAGAACCACTTAGAGTTTCCATGCTCATATTCATCACCATCTTCCTTAAATCCAGAAGAAACCCTGTATCCTGGCAGGCTGAACTCATATATGTGCCTAGACACATTTCGTCATCAGGAAAAGGGAAGGAGGAATAAGCAGGGCTGCTTTAGAGCTGAGTCACCAGAGCAATCGCCCAGATCTCAGACCACAGGAGGGAACCTGTGTGCTAAACGCACTACATGTGTTTGGGAGAAGACATTAGCAGCCTCCACAAGCCTACCCTTGACTGAGCCTGCAACCTAGATAGCTTAGAGTCTTGCTGTGAAGCACTAGGAAGCCTTTGGCTCCGCTCTGTCTTACTTTGCCACTCACCTGCAGGTCCCTTGCTGCTGTTCTGTAAACCCTTCGGCTTGCTGGGCAGTGCATTGCCCTGCAGAGATCAGTGAGGAAATGAGCTGTGGCCTAATTGGGAGAATCAGGATAAAGGGCTCATTAATAAGTTTTTCTAAGGTAGCTGCACATGACCCAGCATCTGCAAAGCTGAAGGTAGAGAGAAAGTCAGGAAGCCCCTGAAAGTACCTCTGACCAAATATTTACAGAACCAGGGACCACACAGAGACACCTCAGCCTGGCTCCATCCTGCTGAAAGCCATCACCCTCAGAAACAACCTCAGAGCTCTTAATAAAAACTAGTACTGAATAGTCATTATAATCTCAAGGGAGACAACCTGGCACTGGTCTCGCAAGGAAAATCACCTGATGCTGCCACACATCAGGTTGATGAAGAAGCCTTCAGGATGATGTAGCAGCAAACAGCAATGCTGGTAACTGCACATCTGTATACAAGGTTTTGTTTTCTGTCAGTCAGTTTTGGAAGGGGATGGAAAGTAGAAAAACAGTCACAGAGAAGCTCAGTTACAAAAAAAACGAAGGTAAAGCTTCCAGTTAAACACATAGCAGTCAAGTTAAAATTATAGGTGACAATTACTGTAACTTGATTAGGCACAATAGCAAATTCACTTCCCTAAATCACTTTCACAACTCTCCTAGGAGGTCTGAGAGATGTAGTATATGAGGTTCATTTAATTTCTAATGTAGTAATTATCACTACTGAATAAAAAAAAAAAATAGCGGTGACAGACCCAGGAAATAAATTTAGCACTTGAGGTTTTAATAAAATTTTTATGTGCAACCCCGTTGGTTAGAAATTGTTTAATCAATCTTATCTGGTTCACAGACTTTCTGCTGAGCTTTTGCTTCATGTTATTACAAGGCAATATGCTGCAGCACCTTCTTAGCCTCCCAAGTTGCAAAACCTAAACGCTCTTACTATCCAAAGCCAGCACAAGCTCCTCCTTCAGTTGCCAACACCCACAATGTTTGTTCACATGCTGCCAGTGGTTTTCAGGTTATTTTGCCAGTTGTAAGTGCTGGTAACTCAAGAGCAGTGTCCAGCCCTCTCTGCCTGGCTGCCACAATGGGATCTCTGCTCCAACTTATTTCTATGGCAGAGGTATCCAATGAGCTTAATCAACGTTTTCAAGGTATTAGTGTGTAAGAGGCATTGTCAGTCTGTTCTAATGGGGCTTCGTGTTCCAGGCTTTAGTATAACACTTCCAGAGGTATCCATCCCAGCCTGTCCCAGCCCCTCCAGGCCCATGCCAGCTGCAGTGAGCACACCCAGAGGCCAGTCCACAGGAGTAGTGGAGGCAGATGAAGAAATTAAGTCCAGGATCCACAACTACTGACATTTCTGAGATTTTTCTGACTCCAGAGGTTTTGCTTAAAAGTTGAATTTTCCCAAGCTCTGGGCACAGGTGGGGAGAAAACGGAACCCAGATTTTCTGTCTTGCTGCTTGCAGGGTCACTAGGGTCACTACCCTTCATAAATTAAGCTGAAATGGTTTATTTCTGTTTGCAAACCAGGTCAGTGTGAGTAGCAGAGAGGTTAAAGTGCAGTTATTAGTATCTAAGATTAAAAAACAAAAATAAAAATACAGTACATTAGCAGGAATCCTGTCTCGGTCCTTTATTTCTCTTATTTAACCTAGTAAGTCCATCTCCACTGTTGAACAAAACTACTCTCACTGCCAGGCTGCTTAAAATACTGGTTTAAAGCATACCAGTATGAGTCCTTAGTGTTGTTTTAACTGGGCATTGATACCCTTCAGAACTCCACAGAAGGAGCATGGCCAGGCAGCCTGTCCAGCGACTGCCAGCAGCATTCACTTCTCTTTCTCCAGTTTTGTTCATCAGAAACGGGTCCTCCCCCAGCTGGCAGGGTTTAGCTCTGCTCTTTCTCTTTGCTGGCACTTTCTGCCCAAACACTCAGAACAGTCACCCAAGGATTTGTTGTTTGTTCATTTTTCTTTTCCTGTTTGCGCTTAGCACACCAATAATTCCCAGTGTGACCCAGTAGCTAGCAGGTAAATTGATAGCCCCCAGATCAATTAAAAAATCAATAAATATTTGGGTGTCATCATAAACAAAACTCATTCAGGAGATTAAAGCACTACAACATGGTAATTTGAAAAGAAAGAATAAACTGCTGCCCAGAGAATTAACATGACTTTCTTCAACTGATTTATTTCAAGAAAAAATGTGGAGTAAGCAATATTTTGCCGTGCTGCCTGTTGGTATGATTCATAACATGTCCTGAAAGTCTTCTGAGATGCAGCCAGCTAAATCAAGCCATCTTCAGCTAAACTGTGAGGGTCTCTCCTCCACTTTGCTGCTTTGGAGTTCTCCCTCCAGTAGAAGGTATGCCCTGCACCCCATCACCCACCTGACCTGCAGTGGCTGAGGTGATTTCTGCCTGAGGACCACCACACAGGGTCCCATATTCCATACCTTGCAAAGGGTGTTTGATAGGTGAATATGTCTCCAAAAACCTACCTCTTGACACAGCCTGTAGCCTTCTGGTCCAGTGTTTGGTCTCTGCCATGGCTTTAATGCTAACCCCACTGAGGACTTTATGGGCAGGAGGGGCAGGGGCAGGACTCATGACGTGGCACAGCAGGTGAGAGGCTCTGTGATGATGCAGCCAGTGCTGTCCAACGTCTTCCAAAGCCTCTTGAGATCGAGGGCCAAATCTGTGGGGTGCTGCAAGTCCTGAATCATCAGCTGGGAGCCCCTCACAAAATAGATGTTCAGAGTTGGCAACCGCTTTAACCAGGCAGCCAAAAATCCCCATGACCTTCAGAAATCCTAATCTTTGTTTTCACCTGTCAATGCAGTACAAAGCCATCAAAGAACTGACAAAATGATTAATTAAAGCACAACAGAAGATAGGAATTTTCTTTCTTGACTTTTTAAGTTGGAGTCTGCGTGTCATTTTGACACAGTAAGGAACTACAGCATATAGACGCTCGGTGCAATTACGTTTTGACAGTCCGCATGGATCCTGACTGAGCCCCAGCGAAGGAGAGCACAGAGGGAAGCTGTCTTCCAAATACCCGGGATGCAGAGAAGCTCTCCACCGCGTCTTCCTCAGAGTTGGCAGCGCTGCTGGGATCCGAAGGCCACTGCTGCCATCTGCTGTCACTGTCGCCCGATGGAGGAGAGCTGGGAGAAGCAGCCTGAAGAAGTTGTGTTCACTCAAGCTGGATAAATGAGAGGTGACTTGGTCCCAGACACTGAGGAAGGACAAAGGACAGCTCTGCGCATCTGAGCCACCTTGCGTCCATCTCTGTCTAAAAGGAACTGGCTTGTGTGCTTGAAGATAACAGAAGGAGATGTAAGAAAATAGAAGAGAAATTGCTTGAAAGTCTTGTTGCTGAAAGGAGACACAATCCAGCAGTGTGAGTTACAGATCTACAGCTGAGGTCATCCTGCTCCAGCAGAGCCACGGGCTGATAGGTAACAAGCAATGGGACAAGAGGAAATGGCCTCAAGTTGAGCAAGAAGATGTTTAGGTTGGACATTAGGAAAAAAAATCTTCGAAAAAAGGATTGTAAAGACCTGGAACAGGCAGCCCCGGGCAGTGGTAGAGTCACCATCCCTGGTGTAGATGTGCTGCTTAGTGACATGGTTTAGGGGTGGACTTCATAGTGCTGGGTTAACAATTAGACTCGATCTCAAAGATCTTTTCCAACCTAAATGACTTTCTGATTCTAAAACCCAGCTGATATCCTGAGAGAGGGGGCCCATGGCCTCCTTTTCCCTGCAGAGGCAATTATACTTAGTAGTCAAGAAGCCCAGGTATCAATTTTTTAAGTGACAGCAGTAGAAACACTCACTCATCATGGTCCCTTTTGCTGTCTACAGGTTGGAAAGCCACAGCTTCCTGCTGAACTGCATAACAGTAAAAGCAGCTGAATCAATTCTTCAGCAATTACAGATCCAGGGCAGAGCTGCAGAGGGGGAGATGCTTCAGGATCTCTCCTGGGGGGAAGAACAATAAAGGTCAGTTTAAGGCTACTTCCTAAATATTTTTCTCTAGGATGCCCACTTTTCCTTCCCACTCCCAGATCTCGCAGTACACTCAGCAGTGATGCACATGTGTGATACAGCCTCTGCGTGGCCCAGCAGCATCTCCTCATCATCCCAAATCTGTGTGGCCAGTTCCCTGCATCATTCCCCGTGCAGGGACCCAAGACTCCAGTGCTGGAGCAGGACCCCTTTGCTGAGCCTGCTGGGCTTACTGAGGTCCAAGGGGGCTCTGATGCCACAGCCATAGGGCTCCCCATGCTTGGGTTCAGCAGAGCCAAGGAACCCCAAGAAGTAAATACAAAATTTTCCAAAAGCTTCCATTTGCTGCAATTCCTGTTCTTCAGGCACTGCCCCGTGAAAAAAAGAACCACAAGTTAAGCATGAAATAAAGCCAGCAGTAAGGGAATAGTAATTATTTGATCAGCTCCCAGGGTATCAAATAGCAGTAAATTGAGCTTCAGTTTAAAAAGCAGACAATTTTCAGTGTCATACCACTACATTTTCAAAGCTAATTTAAATATTCCATTAAAAAATGAAAACATATTCAAATTAAAACACCCATAAGATATGAAAGGGGGGGAAGAGCCTCGTTGGAGAGAGGACATGAAATGCATGAGTAATTTCCCATCAGGCTACAGTTCCCTTAACTGACCATGACAGTCAAAGATGAAATAGAAATTTCTATATCAAACAGGAACACAAAGGAGAGCTGACCTTTGATCAAATGTCTGTTTGTAGTTTTGACAAGGAAATTTGCATTAAAAGGATTTATGCTGGACACTTACAGAAGTTAACTCCCAGAATGTAAAGGAAGAGAGAGGTCAAACCATCCTTAAACAGCCTGTCAGATGAAAGCCACGCTCTCCTCACTGCGGAGCGATGTGAAGTTTCGAGCCATTCAGGCTCTCTTTCTAAAATCCCAGTGCTGTGGGGTTTGTGATGCAATTTTTCAAAGTGGTATTTATGCTGGGGTGGGGGAAAAAACCTGTTTCAGGCAAACAAAGGCTTTCTCACACAAAGAAAACCCACTTTTAGCATAGCAGCAGAAGGCATACAAAAAAAAAATCAAAAAGCACCAATTAATTATAATATTTAAGCTAAAGGGTTAGCTGATCCTCCTTACATTCCAGCAAGAAAACAAAGAAAAAAGAAAAAAAAGGAAGCAGGCTAAGAAGCAAATGTGAGCTGGCAGCAATGGTGCACTGCCCGTGAAGTGTTGAAATGTTTGTCTGAGAAATATCAGTTGAATGAGGTATTTTGAGGTGGTTGCATAAATAAGAGGAATCTGTGGAAATCCATCAGAACAGGGGGATTTGGGTGTTGACTTGTCAGGAGAATTACTGCTGCTTATTTGAACTCCTACTACAACTGCACCGTAACAGTCATTTTCATACAGGTTTTTACAGAAGGTCCCACACTATGCAGCTAAAAGATTGACCAGGTTCCTTCAGCAGATGCTGCTTTCCCCAAAACACGAGATAACCTCTTGGATTTCTCCTTTCTTCCTTATACTTATTCTTCAGTATTTCCAAAGTTGCCCAGTTTCCTCATAGCCATGATTTTGCAGCCCTCAATTTCCCTCCTAACTTTACCCCAGCAAGGACTGCGGAACTGGGATGGATTTTTGAATGCTTCCAGTTCTTGCTTGTCCAGGGTCCTGTACTGTGGTTTATTACTGCACTAATAACCACTTGTGTGCCGTGGTCTGCTCACAACCACAGACACATTTAGCTTGGTAATTAGAGATGTCACTGAAGATCTCCTGAATTTCCCCAAAGGGCTGCCTTGCCTCGTTTTTGTTTTTTTTTTTTTCCTTTTTTCGGATAGTTAAACCCT
>VWZY01004353.1:47488-89175 GCA_013399075.1 Chloroceryle aenea
TAAACCCTCTTGCTGCTTGCCCAGCACAAATGCTTCCCTGGGCAGGTGTTAGGGGCACCAGGTTTCCACCGTCAGAGAGATGCCTGGTGCAGCCCAGCCGAGCATCCTGGCTCTGGCCAGGAGAGGTCAGTGGACACACACACAGAGCCCACAGGCTCCAAATCTGGCAATAAAACTATTGTATTTAATGAAAAGAAGCAATTGGCAGTTTCAAGCTCCAGAAGTGAGAGGCAACATCGCCTGGTACCAGCGTCTGGTACCAGAGTCATTGCAAGGTGCCCTTTGGGTAATGCACCAAGACATCAACATGGCCTGATCCACGGGGACCTGGCAATTGATGAGAGCCTAGCAAGACCTCCAGATGTTCTCCTTGGACCAGCAGCTACTTCAGCCATTCCCATCCATTTGACTGATCATCCTCCAAAGTAAAAGTTTCTCCTGGAAACATGCAGGAACCAAGCTATAAAATTTCATCATGAAGTCCTGCTTGGGCTGCCAGCAGCAGAGGTGAAAATCTCACTCAGGGTCTATTGGTCCCAAGTGCCCTCAGAGAGAAAAGCACTAATCACCTTGGGAATACTTTGGCTGCAGGTGAGACACCTCAAACTGACATGCTTTCCACTGGACAGTCTTTCTGCTTCCCTCTCTACCTCCCAGTTAATTGACTTGCAAAAGCCCCAACAAGCTCAGCAGGGGTAACTGTGGCCTCCATGCTGCCAGTGACAACACCAGAAGATTGACCTCCAGAAAGAGGTGGGAATGGGAAGAGAAACTGGGCTGGAATTTTATAGCAAAAGCTAAGTAGCCAAGATTCCTCTGCCACGTCTGTTCCTTGGAGTCACCAGCTTCATTCGTGGTTCAGTTAATTTTACAGCTTTTGAGGACTCTCCACAAGCCCAAACCATCTATTTCCTGAAGCTGTTACAGTGTGCTACTTATTTTAAGCATTCACAACCTTGGTGTTTCACATCACTGTAGTTTTAGTTACAGAATTCTTCTATTGCTTAGTATGGGTCTAGTCTCAAATACCTTCAAAACTGCAGGAGTCTTTTAATAAACTTCAGTTTGAATCAAGCATCTATTTTGGTCATCAGTGCAACACTATCAGCACAGGTCCTTCCTTCCAGCCTGGGGCCCTTTATAGGACAGGGTTACAAATATCATGTTGACCCTTAAACATATTTAGGTAATGGATAGTAGATACATGCTGATAACAGGAACACATGCACACTTATCCTGGGGACTGGCAGAATATTAAATTATTGTTTAGGAAGTGGAGTGAAATGCTTCTGCTGGGAGCAGGTGCACAGCTCAAATGCTATCATGGCATTTAGGTTAGGAAAGGAAATCTTCTGGTGAAAAGCTTACAGACAAATAATTTCCAGCATCCGGAAAGAGTGAGGTTGGGACTTGTGACTGAATTAAAGCTGAATTTAATCTCAGAGGGGAGGATCTGGGCTGTGATCTCCAAGAACAGCACAAGGAGACTTGCCTTCACCATCTCTTTTTCCACTGCTTTCTTAGTGCTCAAAAAGAAAAAGTTCAGCTGAGCAGCTTCAGCTGCTTTTCCAGCTCCTTGGAAACTAGTAGCATCTCATTTCAAGCAGATATTATCTGAGTTCATTTGAGCTATACCATTTCATGCCAGCAATGAATCTTGTTCTCAAACTCCAGCTATCAGGGCTGCCATACAAGAAAGAAACACACGCCCTAGTCCACCTGCTTCTTTATTTACCCCATGACAGGGGTTTGCACCCTATGACCTCTGCACAGGGCCCCCGGGGTGCCTGGGAAAAAAGCCCATATTCATCCACGTGAGAGCCCTTCAGAAACCACAGGACTGAACCGGTGATCATTGGTGATTGGAAATCACTTTCTGTGAGTGTGAAAGAGTCCCCACCTGCTCCCTGAGGGCCAACTTTGCACAAGGGTGAAGCAAGCCACAGCCTGAGCTCCTAAACTGCTGCAGCTGATTCCCTGTCATAAGCAAAGAGAGAAACTTAGGGGTGAGAAGTTACTGTAGTGCTTGGAAGGCAAAGTCCAAGTTTAATGGCTAAAAGTTGTCCGTAATAAATGCATTTCCACCCTGGTTCCTGACTGTGAGCTAAAAGAAGTCAAAACCAGCTTATGAATTATTACCTGCTGGCCTTTGTGTCCAAAGATCTTGCTGTTGCAGGAAAGCAAAACCATCTGGAGCAGAAGGCTGTGAAGGGTGAAGCTACCTAAGGCTAGGGCAGCTTTCTGAAACATATCATATGAAGTCATAGGAAAAGAAAAGAGGTGTTCTGCTTAAAAGAAAAAACAAACAACCGAATGAAATGAAACAGCAACAACAAAACAAAACTGAAAAAGCATTGCATTGAAGAAGCAATTGACCAAGCTGTGCCTAGGACATAGAGCAAAGTGTGTGATCTTAGTAGGCGTTACCTCCAGTGCTCTGGGGACACCAAGCGATGTCACAAGCAAGAGCAAATGGTGGCCATTGTGGCCAATAGTCACCCTCATTGGAGGCTGTGCACAGGCTAGATCACATCACTGTTAATTACAGAGCAAGGCGGCAAGGAATAAAAATCCAGATGTCCAAATAATGCCTGTACACATAGCCTCAGCCACAAACATTCTACAAACCAAGGACCACAGCAAAGGCGAAGAATTCTGTCAAGAGCAGCTGATCTGAAATCAAAGAGCAAATTGCTCAGACAATTCACTTGCTCTCCTGGTAGAGCAGCAATGCGTTCAGTGAGAAGGGACCCCGAGTTGGCAGGACAGCCAGAGAGGCCCACAACTCCTTTTTAGCATCTCTCAGAAGGTCTGGGTGGGAGGAGGAGGCTCCAGCTCCCTCCAGTGAACAAAACCTCCAGAGCCACCCTGAAATCCCTCATGCACACCACAAGCAAGTACCATGGCCTAGGCATAAACGGCTCATCTCTGTTAGCAGCAGTTCTGCAGATGGTGGCAGCAAGCTCTGAGTAGTCAATTTTTTGGGATGAGCTGACCCAGCTCTCAATATTCAGATATTTCCCTCTAGGGAGGTGCTGTCTGCTCTTCTCCTGTGCTCTATATGCTCTCTGTGGTTTGGTTTGTAATCTAAAGCCATAGAAGCTCTGAGTGAGGACAGAGGGATGTGCTCATCTTATTTCAAGTGAAGCCTTCTGCCCCGATAGAGGCACATCATGACTCTCTCCAGCACTGAGAAGAAGCAAATTAAGTTCACAGGAGGTGGCAGGAAGCGGTGGCCTCCTGGCCCGGTCATCCCTCCCTCCTCCACCACCATGATGGGGACAGCAAAGCCAAGGCAGTGTCAGAGCTGCTTTCATGTCCTGCCAACACAGTTCCTATGGCCCCAGCTCCCTCCAGGGAAGGGGTGGTGGGTCAAGGGGCCCTTCCCACTCCAGCACCGTTCCTGGAAGCAGAAGTGGGGCTCAGCACACCTTGGCAGGGCTGTATACCTACTGGTGTGACTTGTCCCTACTCCATCACCTCTTGTGACCACTAAAAACACTTCATTTTCCTGCCCTGGATAGTCCTTGGCTGCATCAGCAATTTTCCTTGCACAATTAGGAAGGCGGCCAGAGACTATCAGCACATAGAAGAGGTTCCAAATAACCTAAAAGATAAAAGATTTCCAGCACATACACCCATTTGGTTAGAGCTTCATTATTCCAGAAAACATTCAAGGAGATACTTAAGCCCCACTGAAGCCTGTGCTGAAAGTGGAGAGGTGCTGCCGGGTCCCTGGATGGCATTTCCAGCCTGGTTTTTTGGTTCCATTTCACCATTCTCTCACTGCTACTGAATCAAGCTGAGATCAACCAACTCTCAGTCTCTTTTCCTGCCAGTGAACACCACAAATGACCCATTCAGAGCATGGCCTAGGCAGCCATGGTCATCGTACAGGGCAGCTGGAAAGGAAAGTAAACATTCAAGAACAAACCAGATGAATTTTGTAAGGGAAGGTGGCACGATCCTTGTGCTTTGCGAGAAGCAGTTTCACCTGGAGGAGCACAACAAGCTGAACTGCTGCCAGAGGAATAATCTGTTAAACTTCCTAATGAATATTTCTGCAACACAAAGTCTCTTTGTGGATTTAAATTAATCTAAAACACATTCATTAATTCATAGCTAAGAATTGAATTACATTTTGTTGCTGACCTCCATGTTGTTTGTCTGTAACTAGATTTCCCCTAAAAGGCAGCAGTGCTATTTAATCATAATGCCAACCTTTGGATCTACTTCAGCAGCAATTACCCTGAGCTTTGACTTTGATATAATTTATATTTCAGAACACATCATAAATAACTCTTTCTTCTCCTTTCAGTATGGCTGTGTGAATGTGTACGAGCCCATGGAAATAGGAATTTATCCCTTTAGCCTATTTATCCCATTCAGGCTGTGTGAGGGAATGCTGCTTCCCTGGCCACATGGCCCCAGACACTCCAGTCTGCCCCACAGGGACACTTTCATGTTCTGATGGTGTGAGATGGGTGCTGTGCGTGCTCATCATCAAGTTTCATCAGCAATACCACCAGGCAGAGTGGTCCTGGAGGTGCCATAAGATGGACCACAGCCAGCCCACAGACCACAGCTGTGAACCCCCCAAAACAGGTCACATCACTTACTTTCTTGCGATGCCCAAATATATTTTATAAAGGAAGAAATTTTAAGGAATATTTACTATCCTAACTACTTGTATAATAATCATCCTTACCCCTTAGACTTGCTGGAGCACAGCCAGGCATCCCCCATTCAGTTAATGGCGACAAGTCTTCTCATCCTTTTTCTGTTCTGAATAAAGCACCATGTTTGGGTTTTTCTAATGGAGACAGAAGAAAGATGAGTTCAGTGCAGATTTCAGCTAGGAACAGCCCAAGGACAAAGTCTGCAAGCCAGCAGTATGCAATTCCCAACCACCCTAATAAATTTAACCCCAAATCATCAAAAATCCTATGAGATTTCTGCTGGTTTGGATCCAAGTAAATCCCATTAAGTACTTCGGGTTCTGGACAGGATTCTTAGTGCTTCTATCCTCTGAAATTCAGGGGGAAAAAAAAAATCATTTCTGGGTTCCAGTTTTAAGAACTCTGGATTGTCAATCAGATACAAGCATGTCAGCAAAGACCTGCTTGCAAGGTAAACCAGCTCAGATCCTGCACAAATAACTGGTGTTTCCAGTGCCATCAGGCAAACATAGCCTGAATCCTGCTAACAGCTTAAATGCTTCATGTCTCAGCTGCTGGCAGCCGTGCTGAGGAGCAGCACAGGTAGCAACAGGGATGACATTAGCAGGAGAGGTAGCACGTACTAGGGCAAACTCAAATACTTCATGTTTGCACCATCGAGGGAGTCTGAATCCTCATCAGGCTGAGAAACACTCCATGAGTGGTGGAAACACCCTCTGAATGCACAGGAGGGTTTGCAGGTCTGTGATCACAAGGGAAAATAATAGCAAAGGTGCAGCAGGAGCTCGATCACACTGTGCTCTTCCAGCTGCTGGAAGGGTCATTTGCTCTTGGTGAAGTGCTAGGACTTTAAACCTATGTTTGGACTGGCAGGAAAAGGAAAAGGCCGCAGAAATCTTAAATGTGCCACTAACTAAGATGGCTCTTCATAGAAGCAGTGTTTTTTTACTGTTATTTAGTTTGTTATGGATGAGGTTGACCAAAGAGGCCGGCAGATTGCAGAACTCATTATGCATTGATTTTTGATTTTTTATTATATTATCATAATGTCAAAATGAGACTAAAAAGCACTTCTACAAGAGTCTGACAGAGCCTTGCAATTAAATTCAAGTTGCCTTCATGAAGAATGACAGCTCAGTGGTGGGAACAAAATGCTGTAAAAACAATGCTCAAGACTGTCAAAGCAATCAAATAACACCCATTGACTTCTGCTCAGAAACAAAACTTCAGGCCTCTCCCCAGACCTCCTTAAATAATCAGCTTTTGCACCATTGAGCAGATGTAGGGCAGCAGGGGGATGGCTGACTAGGGCATAAGCCAGGTTCAGGTTGTGCCCCTCGGCTTTGCTGCAGTTTATGCATGTTCATGTAGGCTCCTTGGAGTGCTCAAAAGGGCAGAAGTTGGGTATCTGCATGCAAATGTGAATGCAGACTCAAGTTTTGTCCATGTCCCCCATCCCTGGATGCTCTTGTGTGGGGGATGTACCTTGGGTTCTCTGCACTGTGCTGGGGCAGGCAGAGAACCTTCATGACCTTGCACCCCAGCGTGGCTTAGTGGCACTTCCAGCACAGTTGGAGCCCTCTCCTTCTCCTTCAACACAGACCCTTTGAACCCTCCCGAGAAACTTCCTCCAGAAGTGGCTTTTGCTTTCTGTTGCCCAAAACATCCTTCATCTGCACGGTGAAGCCACAGCTTTCACAAACCTGGTACAAAACTGATAGCTTCACCAAACCCTAAAGTGTCATTTTAGAGAAATGTTTGTCACTTCCCAGTAAGACCCTGCAGTTGAGGAGAAACTCTGCCTTTTGGTTACCTTGGGCTTGATGGGTCCCAGATGAGACAGCCCCAGCCCAACATGGGGCCTGAAACCCTAAACACCTAAGCCCCAAAGGTGAGTCTTTGAAAGGATGGAAAATTCCTACAAGCTCTTCATGTTGCTCAGCCTACAGAAGGGAGGACCTGAAATATGGGGCCTTGGTAACATTGAGATGACCCTTGTCTTTACGGTTCAGTGATTTTTCATGGCAGCTGCTGTCTGTCATCTGTTTTGCACATTGGCCAGGTGGGCCCAAAAATAAACTCCCTGTTACTAGCTGTGATTATAACCAGCCTGCAATGCAGAAGGGCTCCTGCAATCACCCCCTGGCCTCTCCCCATCACTGAAAGAGCTAAACCAGTGACTTCTGCATCAAGCTTAACATTATGCCGTTGGGCTGGAGGTTCAGAAACTGACCCTGAAGGCTCCAAGTGGGAGAGGTGTTACTAATAGTCATGTCTTCACATCTCTGTTCAAGCCAAGCTCCTGTTTGAACATGGCTCCATCACCCTGCCAGCGTTCAGTCCTGCCAGATGTGCCTTTGCTGGCCACCTCAGGCAAGTCTCCTGATGGCTGATACTGCTACATCACCCTGTCTGTAGGCTGGCACAGTCCTCGGGAACTTTTCACTCCATGTCTCAATAAAAAGCCTTTGAGTTAACCACCTGCATTTTTTCCATCTGATTATTCTTCATTGGGACCATTATAAGTGAAGTACCATCCAGAGACAGTGGCCATGGCCCATAAATTTAATTACTAACCTTTAATTCATAGGTGGCAGAAACAGTTCTTCAAGCATCTGAGTTAATCAGGCTTTGCTGACAGTGGCAATCAATTGTTCGGCGGTCTACTTTTTGCTTAATTACTGTTGGACTACATTGCATTTTCAAAATGTCAAGCATCCTCTTTTAGAAATGCAATAAATCATTTCTACATGGTGTGCAAGGCTAGGGTAGGAGACTATTATTCTCTCACACCTGACCTTGGCTACGAGGAACAGAAATTGATCATTTACTGTAGCAGCGAAATACCATTTAAGGAAAAATAAGTCTTAAGTATGAACTTCAGCTCACTAAAAGGAAGGAGAGACACTTTCTGGCCATCCAAGGAAGATGCTGGCATGAGGTGGTGGTTCTCTTAAAACTCTTCTGTAAATGAGGCACCATCTACACTGGGGGTCAAGTATCAGCGTATCAATTGCAGCAGGAATCCACAAAGCAACTGCACTCAGATTTTCACTGTGTCCCTGGGAGAGATACTCTGATTCTTCTGTTCTTCTAATATCAGGCCAGGATATTTATATATCACCCAAAGAGTCATCTAGTCTTCTTGGTTTCAAAAAGTAAGTCTTAGTGGAGGCAATTTAGTCAGCTGGAACTTGGAGAAGACAAAAATCTTTATTATGGAGATTGTATTAATTCAGAAGAATTAAGACTCTTCTCAGAACATGATGTTGTCATGGTTTAGGGTCAGGGTAGCCTTTTACTTTCTGCACCCTGCAACGTAGTACACAAGATCCAGCAGTGGCCTTGCTCTGCACACCAGTGCTTGGTGCTGACTCTAACCATGGGCCGTTATCACTGCCAGCAGCAGCCACTGCCTGTGAAAGAGGCTGCTGACTGCAGACAGTGCAGTGAGTTAGAAGAACTGAGCTGAGAAGTAAAATCACTGAACAGAATTAGTTCTGTTCTCACTCAAACCAGGACAGATGTTTTCAAGAACATCCTCTCTGGGGCCCACCAGCCCCACCTGTGATACCTCACTGTTGGCACCAAAGCTGTCTGTGTGAACTTGTGTGGGTGTGAGTGGAGGAGCCATGTGCTGGAGCTGTGGCCTTCACGGTGCCTGTAGCTGAGATGGGCAGAGAAGAGGCAGTTTATCCATGGCACAGCTCAGCACATCATCTGGCCCTGATTGTGCCCTAAGGAACTGCTGCCGAGGGTCTCCATTGGTAAGTAATAATGGGAAATATTTTAACTGTAGTTAAATCAGTTGTTTATTTATTAGTTATAAAATATTAGTTGTGTATTTACAACTAATGGAAAAGAAACCTGCTCTCTGCCCATTCCCCAGAGACTAATGGGATAGAAGTAATAAATGACATCTTCCTTGCTAAGAAATGGGAGGCATTTTCTCAAGTATGTTGAGAGTGGTACATGGATTGTGGCTAGTGTCAGCCAAGATGATATGAAGATAAAAGACATCCTCTGAGGATGCTGCCAGAAATAAGAAGGAAGAGGCTGTGTGGTGAATCATATGGATCAAATTTCCTCTCTCATTGTGTTTTAATAGAAAAGCTTTTTGCCTGCTCCCGAGGGTACCAATGAAAATTTCCTTCTAACCAGAGGTAGGATGAGATTTTTGCTTTTTTCTTTCATGCAGCTTACATGCATCCAGAAAAAAAAGCTTTTTTCCCTTCTGGAAAGCAGAGCTCGTTCAAGCTGGGAGCCAACAGCGAACAAAGCGCAACCAAGAAATGAAAATGAAGCAGTAAAATGTTTAGCACTTGCAAGACAGTAAAAAACATTTCTTAGAGGAAAAAAAGAGAAGGGAGATAGATACAAAAGAAATCTCTAATCTAAATTAACATTTCTGTTTTCTTAATTCAAAACAGATACAACTTTTCTCCCCATTTATGCCAACAGGAGTTGTTTCATCATGAATTTGACTGCATGTGTGAGGCATCACCTGTTGGTTGAAACGTGCTGGCTCAGTGGCAGCAGATGGGTTGTATGGGATCTTACCAACATGAGTATGCCACAGGCTTGCAGGGACCATGGCCACCCCGCTGGGGACATGAGGCACCACTGGCAGAAGACGTCCCTGCAGAGCCACTACTGATCATCTACACATCCCAGTTCTTCCTTTGACTCCAGAGGGGAATCCCACTGTCAGATGGGTTTTTCTCTGTGTCTTCTCTCTGCCTGCTGGTCACAGTTTCTCCCAACCTCTGGTCACCATGGCCATCACCGACACAGCTGCTCCAGGGAGAGGTGCAGCCACAGCCACCCCATGCCCAGGGTGCATGCACAGTGGCTCAGGGATTGACGTCCATCTGTCTGTGCCACCAAACCAGCTCGAACAGGGCTTTGCTCTCAGTTTTAATCTTTAGTATTTCCAGTGATGTCCAAAGGCAGCAGCACTAGAGGGCACTGCCTGCACGCCGTGAGAAAAGGGGGAACACATCTCCGGGGACACCCAATTGTGGCTGTTTGCTGGCACCTTCCTGCCTCACTTCTGCCCTTTCTGTAGGGAAAGAAATGGAGCCAGCCGTGGTTGTTCCTCTTGCTGGCTGCCAATGAGGTTGGCAGCAGGAGATGATGTACAAATCACTCTCAACAAACAGGTTTGGTAAAAACAATGTGATGTGTTATCAGGCATTTGTCACAGGCACAAAGCAAGCAGTGAAACAAATGCACGCATTTTTAGGCCAAAAGATGAAATCATTCTGGGGGGTGTCCAGCAGTGCAGGGAAGGCAGAGCCCTGCCAGAGCCCTCCCCTGGGGTGACTGCAGGAGTTGTGCCCAAGTGCACTGGGGGGACCTCACTGATACATCTGTGGTCCAAACCCCTCCCATGAATAGAAATTCCCTTCTGGATCCTGCCACATCAGTGAACACAGCTCCTCTGTCCTCTCTCCTCCTCCTGCTGCAGTAGGAAAGCCCATGGACTCGTGTCTTAAGAAAGCAGATTAACTAATTCATATTAACACATGGCCCACAAGCTAAAGCCTTCAAGCAGAGGAGACCTCTGCAGAGATGGCCTGGGTTACAGGGAGCTCATGTCAGCCCGGGCTAGAGTTGACAGGGGAACTGATCCCCTTCCTCTGCCAAAAGCATCTCACACAGCCCAGGCAGAGCTGAGCTCCCACTGCCTGGCTTGGCCAGCACGTGTCATACGTCAAAAGTCCTCAGCAGCACTGTTGGTACTTTAGTTTCTCTGTGCCAAGCCCAGGTGCACCAGCCTTACCTTGCACTGGGTACCACAGATCCTCACAAGTTCCCTGGATATCACCCTCCACACCAAAAGCCATCAGGCCTGGCCAGTTTGCCTTGTTAGAGTCCAGACAGAGCCAAACTCCTCAGAGCTTTCCTCTTGGGGCCCTGTGCAGCTGAATTGACACTCCTGTGACTGATTTCTTCCAGCCTGAAGTATTTCCCTTGATGATCTGCCCTAATGGAAAAACAGTTTTTCCACCTTTCATATGCAAGCAAGATAAAAAATGCCTTCCTGGTTCGAAAAGCACGTGGAACCGCTGCCAAAGAATATGCATGTTAATAACATATCCTTTGTATGAGAAGGCGGCACAGAAATTTCAAGTGATTTCCCCAGAATACAAACAATACCCAAAGTATGGCAAGGAGATTAAAATAATCCTTGGGATGCTTTTCAATTTGCATGCCTTTTGTAAAATAAAGAAATAAGTACAAATTAGCAGCGTATTACAATCCTTCCGAAAGCTCATGTTTTCCACACCCCCCAGGATTCCTGCTCTGCAGTTAATAAAAAATACTTACATAGATAACAGTTCCCTGAAGCTGGGGTGTTATTTCTAAAATAAATTGCTTATTTGAAAAATAAATTGCAGGGAAATCATTGCATTTGGGAAGTTTGAAAACTTTTCTAATTAATCCAGGAGTGTGAGGGAAAGTCTCAGCCGGGTTTCTCGAATGCTCACACAGTGTGGGGGCTGCTGCCGGGGCATGAAATTGAGCCTGTGATCCTGAGGCTGACTTGTTCCAGAGAAGAAGGACATGGTGATGGTCTGAAGCTACTTTTCCACCAAGCGGCCGATCAATTGGCTCGTTGTTTTGATGGAACTGGGATCAGGAATTCAGCACAGCAGCCGCCTCGGAAAAACACAGGTACTTCTGTACGGAGACAGGCAAGTCTGCCTTTTCTGGGGAGGTACAAGGGCTCTGATGCAGCAGGGAATGTTTCCTTCTCCCTCATGGGGAAACGATGCTGCCGTGACACCCCATCAGTGTTTCCATGGGGGGAGCTGCAGGGTGAGAAGGGTTTTAGAAATCTGCATGTGCTTCATGCTGATCTTTCCTTTCTTTTCGTCAAAATAAAAAGGATCGCTGGCATTCCCAAGACGGGGAGGTGGTGTCCTCACTCAGCAAAGTCACCTGCTGTGCTTTGTGAGAGTGATTTTGACATCCCAGTGGTCCCCTACAAAGCTCCCCTATAGAGTTGGTAGCTCTCATAGCTCAGCCCCTATATGAGGTCCCCGGGGCTATGGCACTTCTATAGGGCACCACACCACCCAGCCAGATGAAAACCAGGCCCCTCCCCTATAGTGAAGGGAGTCCTGCAGCCCCTCTGAGACAGGGCTGTTCCTTTAGGCACTGAGCCACAATGCAAAGGCCTAAGATGTCCTTTAGGCTTTGATTCATTGAAAAGAGAACATTCTGAATTAATTAAAAATAAAAGCAATAGTCTGTGGTGGAACTGCCATAAGATATTCCCTACAATGCTCGTGTTGCTGGAGGAATCAATGAGCAGATTTGGGGATCAGAGAAGTCCACTCAGGCAGATAACGTCCTCCTTTGGCCTGGAGACAGACAGATTTCCATGAGTGGATAAACCTCCAGCTCCTTGTCTGCTGGGTTGAGGCTGGCTCGGGAGTTTTGGCCACAGGGAGATGCTCACTGGGCCATGTGGCTATCAAGGAGCAAACACAACCATGAAGCAGAAGATATGGAGGCTGCACCTGGAGACTGTGAGCCTTGCCACACAGCTCCTATAGGTACATGTTTTCCTTGGCAAGATCCCTGTCTCTGGTCCCACCATCACCTGTGAACTCAGCCCTCTGTGGAAAATAAGATAGAAATGATTTGGCAACACTTGAAAAATTCAGTAAAATGGAGCGATTTCAGGATACTGAGATGTGGAAATGACTGTGAACTCTACAGCATGTGTTTTTCAAAAAACAAAACCAGGTTTCCCATTTTTAAAACTGCTCTAATGAAAACAAAATAAATATGGAGCCTTGCTTTGCAAATGTATATTTATAGAGACCACCCTCTCACCCTTGGTCTTTGCCAGACTAAACAAGCTGGTTTAGCTTCTTCTCTGGCAGACTCCCCATTGCCTCACTGTCATGCAGCCTTCCTATGCATCTGTTTCAGCTACAAGTCTTTGAATGTGCGTGACCAAAATCATACACACTGCTCTAGATGGTGCCTTACCCACAGCTTCTACAAGCTCGATACATATATCTCTGCTGCTCCTGGAAACTCGGCCTGGGTTCATCTCAGAGAGCATTTTAGGTGTCGCAGACTCTCTGCACGAACTTCTTCTGTAAGGCCTTTCTGACACATTTGGAACTGAAAAGGCCATTAAGAGATTTCGCTCCTACCTTTCCCATCCACTGGTATCATTCTGGTGCTTGGTCTTCTTCACACTAGTGACAGCTCATCACAGGCATGGGTGCAAGACTGGAGTGCACTAGGGTATGTTCATCTCTGAGCTCCTGAAATTTCTACCCAGCTCATGGAAATGGGCAGAGAGCTCATGTTGGTCTGATACGAATGTATATCATGGGAGAGGTGTAGATGGATAGACAATGTCTTCTGGCTTGTCTTTATTACATGGAAATCTTACTGTTTTGCCAGTTCATGTCCTGTTGCAGACTCCAGGACTTGTCCCTTTCCTGGCTGGCTGGACCCAGCCACGGACAGAAGTGGGATTTAAACCACCTGCCTTTACCCAGCTGGATTAAACTGACTGCACTGGGATTTCTCCAAATATTTTAACGTAAGTACACATGAGGGACAGAGAAGACAATGTGTGTGCAGCAGTAGGAAAGCCCATGGCCTCCTTTGTTCAATGGCCCTTGCAGTGGGCAGCACGGTGTATTTTTACTCATTAAATCAAAGTGGTCGCTTCTTGCCCTTCAAGTCCCCAGAGAGCAACTATTCTCGATAACAGCCAGTCCCCACAGACTCATTAAGCTTTCTTGAAGCTGTTTGCAGAGGCAGGGTGCTAATCTAGGAAGATAAGAAGTCAGACCTTTCACTACGAGAACATTTTTACTACTTGCCTCGTGTTCTCCCTTGTAATTTCATCAAAGGCCAAAACTAAAAACCTATCTAATCTGTCAGAAGGGCCAGTCTAATCTATCATTATTAAACACTTTTATGGAGAAAAATGGATTGCAACATTAGAGAGCTTGTGATTTAGCACATGAAAGAGATGGAAAAATGTCACTGAAATGACAAACAATACAAAATCTGCTTTCCCAACAGAACAGATTAGCTGGTGGCACAAATAAATAGTAAATAGAGTTAAAACTGCTTGGATTTATAGTAAGAGGTGCAGAGTATGCCAGGGACTTACCAGTGATAGCCTTTTATGGCAGAAGTAGATTTTAGTGGACATACATCGAAATGAACCTTCACTTACTCTGCAGGCTTTCAGAGCTGAGTGCCATGAGAGCAAACCTTGCAAGGTCTGTCGCCAGGCCATGAAAAGACATTGCAAGGTGGTGGGTGCAGAGGGGGTTGGTGTTTAATGGAGGAGGTGAGGTGGTGAGAAGATTAGTTCTTACATAGTCAGTGGAGAAAAGTAGGCTTTTCCAGACGATAATCGAAGGCAGGGACAAAATCTAGCTCACATGTCCTTGTGGAGCAACTCGCAATCCTTCTCTTTCCAGACAAAGGCCCAGGAGAGGTGGGTCTTCCCACTGTAGACACAAAAGAAGAATAATAATTTTTGCTCCATCATTTCTACCTGAACAAGGAGAGCAATAGCCTGGTTTCAGGAGTTTCAGATGCTCTGTGGATGGAATTTCAAAGTCTGAGCACTCATTGCACCCACAACTGAGATGCTCAGTGAAGTGGGGACCTGCCTACAGCCAGCAGAAAGGCTCTGGGACTCTGGGTGCCATGTTGAGCCCAGGGCCTTCTACTAGAAAAATGAGTCTGATTTCAACATGGGGAAACTTGCCATCATCCCAGACAGATAAATTAATTAGACTTGGCAGATTTCTCAGTAATTGGAAATGAGATCAACTTCCATGAAAATGTGGGAAAAAAAGAGGTACTGGATGATTTGTATAGGGGATATACTTGCATTGCATGCTTGCAGCCTGAGCACAGGTTGGGAAGAGTCCATAAAAACCAAGAGTCCACAGCTCGATCTTTGCACCATCAAGGCTGAAGACAGCACTAGTATACAGCAGCAGACCCAACCCTTTCTTGCCCTTGGCTCCAGGACAGGACAAGCGCTGGAAGTCAGGTGGGCAGCCATCCTTTGCACTGCTCCACCATGCGCTCATTGAGAAGTTAACTCAGGCTCCACCACGTGCTGGTGAACAGGACATCAAACTGCAACAAGAGCCATGGCATCATCCCTCTGCAGAGCACATGGCCTCAACAACAGGGAAGGGATGCAGGGGTGTGCCTGGAAAGGACTGAGAACATGGACATCCCACCTGCAAAGCAGGATACAGGCTCTGACCCCTCCACTGACGTTTAGGCTAGAAAGCTGCTCTTCAGCTGCACTGAAGACTTCCAGATTTCCAGCATTTCAAGGGAGATTTGGCAGGACTTGCTTGTGCTTGATTTTATTTCAGATGCCATAACATTTGGGCCTTTTTATGCAGCTTTTGGCTGGTGTTGAAGCAATTTCTGTCTGTTTCTTCTTTCTCTTCCCCCTCCCCTTTGCCGTCCATGGTGGGAGGCTGACAAAAGTCAGTGACTCAGCCCTAGAAGAGAATGGAAAACTCCAACAGGGCTTTGAATTGAAATGCAGACAAGGAAGGAGAGACCCAAAGGGAGGCTGGAGAAAGGGAAGAAAAGGGACTGTAATGAGAAAAAATGCAAAGGGGGCAAATAAGTTCTCTACACTGAAAAAGCAAGCAAGAAGTTCTTACACTAAAGGCACTTCTACTCCATAGACTGGGTGAAGGTAGATTTACACACAAGCAAATCCCAAACTATTTGAACAAACAAGGAATTTCAGGAGCTGCAGAACTATAGCCCAATTCAACACAAATTTGTGTCCCCTGTCCCCTTTACCCTCACCAGTCTCCGCACCTCTTTTCTTTGTGGCTCTTACCAAGCAAGAAGAAGACTGTCTCAAGAATAAAAAGGTCATCAGAGGGATAAGTAGGCAAGAAAAGGAGTGCTGAAAAACTTCATGGTGTGTGGGAGACATCATATTAAAATCCAGAAGTGGGCTTTAGTGCCAGCCCAAGCTGGCACTAAAGCACGGTTCTCCAGAAGAGTGGACGCCCCAATACATCCCAAGCTTTCCCCAGCATGCCTGTGCTCTTCAGCAGCAACAGGGCCAAAGACCACCCTCCTGCCTAGGAAGTTGGGAAGGTGTCTTCCAGCACCCACAGTCAGGTTTGTCACAAGGACAACAAAGGACCTCTATCCCCATGTACATGGTCATGAATCCGGTCTCCCTGCAGCTGCAGGGATATACAGCCTCCTCTCCAAAGCTGGATTCAGCCCTGCAGCAGTAGCAGGGAACCACTCAAAGCCAAAGGTTCTCCTGCTATCGGATTTACGTATATCACACAGGGACTCCCTAGGTTTGTCAGTCTCTCTGAACAGCCAGCACGCTACTCCATGGACTTACAAGCACACAGATGCGAAGATACCCATGTTCTCCCAGGCTACCCAAGCACCAAATTACTCAGCTGGTGGCTGTTATGGGTCCTTGACACATCTGTGGAAGCATTTAAAGGAAAAATCTGCCATTTTTGGGTTGTGATTCTCCCTCAATGCCTCATTGTGCCGAAGAAAGGCGACAACTGACGCATTGTACTGGCAACCATTTCTCATCACACAGGGTCCCTGGGTAAGCTGTGTCCACTCTAAAGAGCTGTTGTCTTTTGCCTGCCACCACACCAGCGTAACATATCTCACACATCCATGGCAGCCTACTCGCTTCCCATTCACAAATTCCTCCGCTGAATAACACCAAAGAGTTAAGACACTGTCAAAAGGTTGCGTTATGGGAAGGGAAACTGGAGAAAAAATGGCTTTCAATGCAATGCGAGCATAGACAATACTGTTTTGTAACTGCACCGTTTGATGTGCAATGACAGGAATTAATCATTTTACTTAACAGAATTACTCTTTGTTATGTAAACTTTGTAAAGTCAGTCTCATGTGACCTCTTTCAATTAGGAACAAATTGTTTAAAACTGTCGTCTTTCTGAAGGCGCGGTATTCCTAAGAGTGACCTCGGGGATGGGTTGTCATTTCACCCTGGAGTACTCACAGCTGTGCAGTTTGACACCAAATGGAGACCAAAATGTGCAGAATTACTCTTTTTTCTTTTTTTTTCTTCTTTTTTTTTTTTTAACAGACCAAGGAATCCCTCTGCGCTTATTCTAATATGGGGCAAACATTTGTTTCCCATTTCATTTTCTTCTGTTCTGAGAGAGATGGATTTGTTTTTATAGGTTTCTCATCACCTTGGTCTGTGAGCACCTCAGTGGTGAGAACAGACAAGCTTCCTGAGAGCCCCTTAGAGAAAAGGAAGCATTTTCCATCTACCAAGAGAGAACCCAGACCAGAAAAGATGAATGGCCTCATCTTCAGCAAATGAAAATCATTACTCGAGGAAAAAAAAAAAAATAGTAAAGCTTATGTCCCACAGAAAGCCTGTATCAAAGCCAAGAGCCTTCAGAAGTCCACAATTTCACCCCAGCTTCTCAGCCTTCTCTCCCAGTTCCTGTAACTTCAAGAGCTGCTGGAGCTCCCTTTGCTGCCACACTGTTCCACAAAAACTCTTTGCTCCATGAAGGGCTGGAAGCATCCTTTGTCGCATATGGAGGTGTTCAGAGTTTGGCCATATTGACCATTTTAAGGCACAGAGTGAGAGACTTTGCCAGGTTGGTGTGAGCACCACATACTTGTCTCTAAAGCTGCCTGCAGAAACGATGCCTTAAGATGGGTAACAGAGCTGCACCAATTGGGCTGTGCATCCCAGTCCTCTTTGGAGATCTTATTTCACCTCTGCTGGCCATGGAGGAGGCTGCCTTTATTCCTGCTCCAGTCCTGCACCTCCAAGAGGAAAACTCATTACACCTCATAACCTCTCTCAATTGCATCAACAAGCCCAATTTTTGTCCTCTTAGTGCTGTGTTAAGCTAATAGCCAGCCCTGATTGCTCTCGCTGATAAAAGCATTTGCTCTCGGTGTTTCCCATGCATAATGCAACGTTTACGCTCAGGTCCCTGCACTTTCAAAGGGAGGCTGTGCGGCTTTTATTTAAGAGCCCAATCAGAAGATACGCCGCTCAGCTTTGAAAGTCATCGGGCAAACTTTGATCTCATTTCCCTGGCTGCCCTGCCCAGCAACATTGGCCACATTAAGGAAAATGAACCTACCTTGTCCAAACGAGAAGGCTAACGATCTCGCATCCAGGGGCTTTCAAGTAGAGCTGAGCCAGTATGCATATCCCCCCTGAAATCAAACATGGTCAAAGATTGCAGAAGGACCATCACCCGGTGGTGCCTGACAGTTGAGCTTGCTCCTCATATGGTGCTGCTCACCCATATCAACATCCCCACCCTGCATATTGCCAGCATGACTCCAGTTTGGCCATTAGAACTCACTTATTATTCACCCCAATGTAAAGTGAGGAAGCTGTGGAGTCTACAAAGGCTGGATTAACAGCTGGGGCCACAGCCCTGTTAAATGGCAGCCCAGGGTTGCCTGAGGAATGAAACCACTGCAGTAGGTTTTTTTCAATATCTTCCCCTGGGGGTAGCTGAACATAATCCCCAGCCCCTATGGTACCAGGTGAAAGATGCAGAAAGATGAAGCCCAAGGAGATTAAGTGGATGCATAAAGGTGTCTGGGAAGCCTGCAGCACGGCTCATGTCACAGCTGATATCCCCTGGGATACCAGCCTTGGCTTTGCAGGATGGAGTCATGGGATGGAAACCATGTGGGCCCCATGCTCTGCAATAAACCATGCTGGAAACCAAGCCCCATGAGCAGGAGTTTATTGAACAAGTCAGGCTGCAAGTATCTGCAGGAGCTAATAATGCTCATTTAGCTTCTGGAGTAGTGAAATCATCTCTGGCACATTCCTCTTGGTTGCTGTGGCTGTATCTAGTGTTTCTATCAAGGCATTTCTAATAGCTAATATGCATTGTGGTATTTCAATATGGGATTTATCTCACTCTCTGCAAAACACCCCTGGTTCAGCCCCAGGAAATAAAAACAACAGTGGCTATCAGTACTGCTAAGTAGTTGAGAATTTTTCTCATCTGTTTGTGCGAGTCTTTTACATCATTTTTCCAGTTCTTTGTAAACAGGAGCCCTTCCTCATCTTCCTAGGACAGAAGCTGTGTGTGCTGAGGCAGCCTCTCCATGCCAGGGGAGCAGATGTTCACCCTGAGCCTAGTGCAGTGCCCCAGCACCATGTGATGGGAAACAGCCTTGGCTTCACTGTTGGAGAAACAACAAGCTTTTAGCTTGATGTTACCATGAATATATCCCTGCAAGAAACAGCCAGTATTTTGTCCTCCTTCAGCCTCACGGCTGAAGAATGAGGCTTCAACCCATGAGCCCAGACAGACAGGAAGATGCCCACTCTGCAAAAACACTCCTCAGCCTTTAGTAGATTTTCTCAGCCCTCTTCTAGTCTCTTTATCTGATATTGTATTTACATACCCCTCTACAGTCTTCACCTCAAATACCAGCAAACATGACATTTTCCTGGGAAGTGAAGACATTGAAGGCAATTCAGAGAATACTTCAGTGCCTCTCCTGAAGTTTCTGCTTTGTATCCCTTGAAAAAAGGTAGAGTAGGGTTTATGGTTGGACTTGTTGACTTTAAAGGTCTTTTCCAACCTTGATGATTCTATAATTCTATGAAAATCACTCTGTCATAGTTTTCTTAAATGCATAGAACCTAATAAAAGTATTTCTAGCAGTAACTTCTGCTTAGCACTGATGTCCTACCACCATCAACAAGTGAAAGCAGCAGCAGTCCAATGTGGCCTTCAGTAGAAGATGATAAAGGTAATGATGCCCACACATAGAAAATCTTCTGTGTTTAAAAGAAGAGTCATTTCTACAGACTGTATTTTTTCCTGAAATTCCACCTGGTTCTGTTACATCTCAATAGCAATAAAGCTTAAAGAAAGGACATCAGTCCCTTTTCCTAGTGCTTGCAGTCACTTGGAGGACAGAGCAAGCCAGGAAAGATACTGGAGAAAGGCATTCCTTGGGTAGAGTACATTATCTCGCTCCTGCTTTTGCCCTCGAAGCCCAGGAATGTTGATGTCTGAAGGTAGTGCCTCAAGGCTGCTTCTATTGGAAAAAGCAACGGCCCAAGAATGTTTTAACAGCAGCCTACGCTGGGCTTTAGGAGCAGCCTGACCAAAAAGTGACCCCAAGAATGTCCTGGGAAGATGTGCCCACAGCTTGTCTTGGTTGTGAAAGAAACTTGATCTCCATCCACAGCTAGAAGTGCTCAACCAGGAGGAATTGAAGACAAAGCTCTGTTTCAGCCCATTCAGGGTACTGCTGCGAACCACGGACCATGCACACTGCTCGGTGGAAGCCACCAGCATTGCTCACAAGTTAGCAGGTATGTTGCCATATACAACAGTATTGTCATTTCCCTCACCTGCAGCATGTTTCGATGGCATACCACAGAACTTGCAGATGCTCCCCAGACCCAAAATGAATTCTGTGGGTGGAACTGACACTTTTCAGTGGAGCCTGCCATTGCCCCAGCCTCCTGCCTCCTTTTCAGTTACAAGCTCCATTCCTCCAGTGTTTTATTTTCACTGAGAATTCTTCATGAGTGGTGTTTATTAGCTCAGTGTCAGTTAGATGTCTGCCTTGCCTCCTGCACTATCTTTAGATTCCAAAGTATTTTGCATTTCAGGGAAGTACTTGAGCAACATTTCTGAGAAGAAATAACACAGAGCATCGGAGCACAGATACCACGGCCGCGTGCAGAGGCACCCTCGACAGCTTGGGGATTGCACCTTCATCTTGAAAACTGTCCTATTTGCTTTTTTTTCTTGTCTCTAGGGAGGATTCATGACCTGTCCTGAAATGGTGGCACGAGGCTGGTTCCTGAGGTGAGATTAGTGGGACTGATGGAAATAGGAGGATGGGCAGCAGAGCGCACAGCGGGATGCCCAGCGCAGCACAGCCCAGCACAGCCCACCTCAGCACCTGCTGCACTGGGGGACTGGGAGCAGTTTGTAATTAAAGAAGGATTTCCATCTAATGCCCAGGGAAGGAATGTGAATATAATTGAACTCCCAGAAAACCTGGAGGATTAGTTTTCTCTTTTTTTTGTCGCTGAGAGTGCTGTTTTCCTGTAATACCTGCTGCACGGTTTGGGTCCTGGCTTTCCTTCGCAGGCATTTTCCCGTAGGAATCAGTGCCTACTCCATTAGCAGGTTATCATTAGTGGGTTAACCTTACTTTTGCATGGGGAAATCAGAGCTGTTTGCCTTCCTGATTTTAATTTTAGCACAGAAAAATAAAAAGAAAGGAAAATGATAAGAAAATACTATGGGATATTTTGGAAAGTGTTCTGCACACAGAGAGACAGACATGTCATCTGCCATTAATCACAGAAAGTTTCCTTTGAGAAAAGTGATCTGGAGAGGTTAACAGAGTCAGTTTAGGATTGGGATGGTCCCCAAGCACCCTTCTTTCCCATGCAGGCTGTCACATTGCAGAGCAGCCCTAGTGAATGCAAACTGGCCTCCATTCAGAGGAAAACTGATCATAAGCATCTCCCAGGATAAAGCTTAACCAGTGACTGGTCCTTCACAGACCTCTACCACATACGGGGAGATGGTGTCTAGGGCACTGGGACGAATCTTGTCCTAAATCAACCATCACACCACACACAGGCAGACCTGGGTCCCCGTGGGATTGTGCTGATGCCCAGCTCCTAAGGCTCTCACTGAGGTGCATCCCCCTGCCATGCCAGCACAGCTCTAAGCAGGATCATTATCTTTGCAGTGAGCTGTTAATCAAAGCCCCTGCTTGCTGTGCGGGGATATGGAGTGGGCGGCAGAGCAGGCCAGTGGAGCTTGTCATCGTTAATGAGATTATGGTCCCCTAATCTCACAGCAAATCGGATTTTCATGCTGTGCACATTTATCGCAGGCCGAGAGCGAGCAGGGAGGCGAGAGGCAGCGCAGGCCAGCCTCCCCACTCAGCTCAACGAGCAGGGGCTCTGCAGGGCAGGGGATCAATCGCATGTCTTTTAAGCATTTATTTGTAGTTGATTTCGGAAACCAGAGAGGAGGGGGCTACCAGATTTGCCCGGGACCCCCAGGACAGGGAGCGAGTGTCGCCGTGCGGGAGGGGGAAAGGAAACCTATCTGCGGGCGTGCACCTCTGGCCGGGAGGAGGCGGCAGCTCTTGGCATGGCTGTCCAGTGTGAACAGCTGTGCTGTTTTCCACAGGGTTATGCAACTGTTTTGTTCCCAAATAATATAACCAGTGTTATGTTTAAATTCATACCAAATCTTGTTTATCTTGCTTCAGTTTCACAGAGAAATCATGTGTGAAATTTTACTGGGCTCTGATGATCACTGGCCATTGCTGCGGCACTCGTTGCCTCCCGCGTGCCCTTCAAGGTGGGTCAGGGGCTCACCCAGCCCTCTGGCCCCATGCTGGGGAGCAGTCTTCCTTCTTGTCTGGGGACACAGCCTCTTGGGTGATCACATCTGGTGCTGTCTCAGTAAAGGCTGCAATCCCACAGTAGCTCCCCCATGACAAAACCCTGACCTATGCTGACATGGAGCAAGAAGATAAGACAAGGTCTGGGAAAAGGACCACTGCAAAAAGACCTGGCAGGAAGAGCCAGTGCTCAAGCTATAGAGCATCATTCAAACTGAAGGAGACCTTTAGTCTCCCGGTAAGCTCTGAAGAATCAAATATATCTACCACTGGCTGCCCTGACAAAGGAGCTACAATTCTTTTGATGCGCTCATCAGAAGTACAGTAAAATGCCAAGGTCCAGTTTTAGGTGAAGAAAGGAGGATTCATATAACCCCTCTGTGCTCTTGAAGCAACCAAAACCATGGCCCTGTTAAATTCAAGTACAAATCCAGCATCTGCAGCATTGCTGGAGGGTGCGAGAAGCATCCCTACATGCGCCGGGCGGTAACTGCATGGGCAAGTCACATGTTTTTGCAACTGCTTTTTAAGAGTCTGAGCCCAACTGTTCAGCTACATATTTAGGACAAAGTTGCAATAACCAGAGAGGCTTTTGAACTTGGGAACAATAGGAGCTATTTTCAATGGCTGAATAATGTTGAAAATCTGTCCCTTAACGTCAGTTCGCAGAATCATCATTTTTCCCACTAAATAATATAAAAGTTTAATTTTTTTCTCAATGGTTTTCAATGCAACATTTACTTTGAGACCGTTTATTCGTCATCCAAGAATAGCAGGGAGACAGGCTGAAAAAGAACAAGATGATCTTTATCGTTTCAAATAGAGCGGTTCCAATATTTCTTTTAACCATCTCGCTGTAGTTCTCTGTGTTTATATGCATCCCATAAAAACAATTTTAGGAAATTGCTTATTTTCATGATTCACATCCCATTTCTTTGATGAAGAGAAATAAAACTGAAACTTGTACAGATATTGCTACTGTTGGAGGAAAAAAAAAAAAGAAGAAAGAAAAGAAGAAAAGAAAAAGAAAAGAAAAGAAAAGAAAAGAAAAGAAAAGAAAAGAAAAGAAAAGAAAAGAAAAGGAGAAAAACACCCAAAGAAATAGTTTTCTATGGAAAAATGAAGCATGGCCAAGTAAGGCACTTCAGAACAGTGTACTTCAGGAGGGTGCAAAGGAAAAGAAACAATATTCCCTTAGATTCTTTTTCTTCATAATAATTTCTAAATGTTCATTGATGGCTTAAATATTGCAGAAGATATATATTTTGAATTGCGTAATGTTTTGACACTACTAAGAAAACTTTCTGAACAGACATGTTTTAGAAATCCAATTTGGAATGAAAACTAATTTTGAAATGTTGGAATCTCTCCGATTTCAAAGTAGGTCTCTTCATTACTCAGTGGAAGTATCTCTTCTTAATTAAAAGAATACATAGAAGCATTTTTAATAGCCTGGCAGCAGTGTGCTGGGCAAATAATTAATCATGTATTGTCTTTTTGGCAGCATAGCACTTTCCTGTGACACTACTTGTGCAGTAGTTTATCCCTGTATGAACTGGGAGCAGGCTATGCTAAAATAAGGTTCTGATTCAGATATATGACAAGGACTGAGATTTTATAGCCATGAAAGCAGTTGTACCCAACAATTAAAAAATAGCAGTTTGTTTAATCCTGTGTTTCATGAACGTGGGATTTTTATTATTACGGTTCAGAGATACCCTCTTTTTCACGTCAAACTTTGTGCTTGCAGTATTTGCTTTTCTGCTTCTTGTTGTACACATATAAACATCTGCTTTCCATTACTGACCCTCTGAAACATGACTTGCCACTGTACGCAGGCAGGCATTGAGGACGGCTGCGCACCCCTTGCTTTTGTTTAGAGCCAGATAAGATTATTTAAGCTGATAAAAAAATAAAACAATCTCAGGGTCACTGATGTTGGCGTTTGGCCCACTTCTCTTTATTAGACAGTTTTGGCCAAGGGGCTTTGACTGATCTTGTCGCTGTTTCTTGTAACCTCCTGCCCAGCGATGATTTCATCTTCCCCTCAACACCATTCTTCTGTGATTAGAAATGATCCTCTGACAACATGTCTGAAACAGAGAGGTGGACAGAGTGTACAGATGCAATTAAACGAGCGGTCAGCACATAATGTGCTGCAATATCTAATTGTATGTCAGCATTCTCTGACACCAGCTTGGTAGGTACGACCAAAGTGAGGTGACAGCAAGGGAGCCAGCAATGTTCATTGGTGATCTGCTGCACAAGGAAGAGGCTGGAAGCCCTGTTAAGTGAAAGCAAAAGGCGAGAGGATGCTGATGTCGATTCTGCTGCAATGTTCATCGCTTTAGGAGATAGGCAAAGAGGAGCTGGAGCAAGCTGTTTGCTCCATGGTGATGATAGCAGCTGCTTCCCAAAGCTCAGCTTCTGGATGACTGCTGTCCTTGAAAACCACCTGTTCTCCTAGATCGGAGCTCACAGCACGTCTGGCTTATCCAGGCACAAAGCAATTTCCTGCCAGATTTCCACTGCCATAAGAGAAGGTTGTAAATGATGCCCAAATAGCTGCTCCTCTGCTCTAATTAACACTGTACCTCTACGTAGTCCTATTTTGGGCTGATGGTTTCCCATGCTTTATAGTCCAAACACTCCCCCTGCCTGTCCTGCCACTCGCTTCTGCACTGACAGGACACAGGCAGAGTCCAGTGAGCAGTTTCCACCTCCCCTCTCAAGGCACTGACACACAGGCAAGCAGAGATAAGGTCCCTCGAGTTTAAACTTGAGCAAAACTGAGTGAATGTGCCTGACTTTTACCATGAGTTCAAGAACATGGAAATTTTTAATGCATGTTTTGATATGTCCTGGGATAATCTATGACCTTTTGAGTCCTTTTCTATCCAAAGCAAACTTCAGAACATAATCCTGGCAGATTTCTTAGAATCGTGACGCTGAGTGATTCTACAGATATCCCAAGTGATGCTCTGAGAGGAATGAAAATATCTTCAAATTACCTCCCATTTACCAAGGGATGAAAGTGAACAAGGAATGCAGAGTGCTTACTGCATGGGAAGCTGGCAGAGCAATCGGTTTGTGTGTCTATATTGTGTGTCCTAGTCCCAAAGAAATTCCTTGCATATTTCTCTAATATTTAAATAATGCCTGCTCCTTGGCAAACATCATGTTTCACAGCCTTTCAGAGGCATTTCACAGCACTTTGAGGGTAAGAAGTCCAGCTCTTTCTCAGAGTTGCACGGTTTATCTGAATTTTCCCTTTTTACCAGCATTCAGTATGTGCACCCAGGGCATCATGAAGCACAGCTGACTCGGCACATCACCACCACCTGCCCCACTTTGTTCTCATGGCCAGAGCCACAGGGGCAAGCACTGTCCATATTTTGGACACCCAAAGCAAAGTGAGCTGCCTCACAGATTAGATGGGACTTCTGTTGGAGACAACCATAGCTGAGCAGGTTTTACTCAAGGACATCACAACAACAAATTATACTTTGAAAGTTGAGTTGCTCACTGTGAGTGAAGAGCACGATGAACTTCTCATTACAGTCTCATTGTAAAAGTCAAGAATTATTTTCATACTCTCCAACTATGACCTGCCTAAACTCCCTGAGGAATTCCTCCTGCAACATTTAGGATGGAGAAAAGTGGACTTGGTATAAGAACCTCCAAATAAGGAATTCCTTGCTCCCGTGCAGGAGGAACAAAGTTTCTTTCACCCCTAAATGGGTAATCATTATGTTGTGGCTGCATGTAAACCTACCAATGGCCAAGATCCTATCATTTAGGTGTCCTCTAATGCCGAGTACCCAGGTAACATGTGCCATTTCAAATACATCCGCTTCAGAAGTTTTGCAAACCCCAGCCAAACAGATCACAGCTGAAAACCCTGTGTCTCAGAGTTGAGACAGATGTGCACATCTATGGGTAGGCCTGGTGCAGCACATTTCTTGTGTCTTCTGGAGTGTTTAGAGGGTTAAAGTGAACCTATCTGAGATACCTCCTAGCTAAGAGTTCAGGTCAGATGGAACTTAGCTGTTCCCTTCATCATTTAAGGGGAGTTCATAGGTAATTTGATACAAAGAAGAGGAGGAGAGGACAATGATTAAAAAAAAATAATTAAGACATATAAATGCAGTAACATCTGCCAGAAGATGTTGTCTCAGGAAAAGGCAATGGTTCTGGGTTTGTTTGCTTCAGAATCACTTTGTTTAGCTGCCAAGAGGACATTGTACAAGGAACTTCTTTTCTAAGCATGGTGTATATGCCATCTGCCCTCACTCTACTATCCAGGCAAGTTTTTGCATATGATCTCCAAACAGAATGACTTGTTGGACCTCTCTGTCTAACTCGTTCTCTTTCCCATAGTAAAAAACACATGCTCTTGATTCTGGAGAGGACAACAGCATGTGCAAAAGTCCATCCTTGTTCATCAAAGCACTTAAGCTCATGCTTAAAGCTAAGAAAACACTTAAGTGCTTTGACAAAAAGGGAAGATCCGCTGCATTGAGACCAAAGAGATGCTACAGTTAATTGATTTCCTTTGAGAAGAGCCTGTATTTTCCCCAAAGGGCTAATACTGTAGTTCTTCTATTCGACTCAAAAGCTGTTCCAAAGCTGCAGCAAGTTTGATAGGGCTGGCATTTCTTAGAAGCTATTTATTCACCCATGACCAAAGTATTAAGACTCACTGCAGTAAATATGCACAAGTGGACACACACTGGGAAATTCTTTGTCTTGTCCCCTGTTCTGCTGCTGAAGGAAGACACATGGTTTCAATGATGTCTTTGTTATCTGATCAAGCATCCAGTCCAATTTGCAATTTTAATGAAAATCAGACACCTGCACTGCAACTGATCTCCACTCGTAGGATTAACAATAACAAGGAAAAGAAGCATTCCCCCTTATCGGAAGAACTGAAGCCATCAGTATCCTGTTACTGAAGTCCAGGCTGTGATTTCAGATGTTACCCAGAAGAAAGGAACCCTTTATCCCTCTTTGGACAGTGATCTCTTCAGATGGAGAACCAAACCAAAATGGCCAGCGAGTGGTAACTTTAGATCAAATGCAGAAGCACAAGTTGGGGAGCTCTGGCCACACCACATCTTAGATAGCTTCAGAGACAGGCTGTGCTGCCTGACACCAAGGCAGCACAAGTACTGCACTGACCATACAGCCAGATCTCTTATACACATCTTTTACTGAGAATATACTACTGGGACATGCACTTTTTTTATGTTGATTCAAGTTTTTTTCCTCTTTTTAAATCTGTACAGGTTCATTTTTAATCTGCTCTGTCCTGGGCACAACCTGAAGATGTCATACCCTGTAGCACTGAGCAAAAGCCAAAAAAGAAATCAGGAGTGGATTTGGAAATGGGACTAGTACCCTGGTTTCAATGCCACCCATGAGAGGTCTCCCAACACATCCCTGTGCCACAGCTGAGGCTCTGTGATGTCTGGGAGGGAGCACAGTCAGGCACCACACATGGGGAAAACTTTAGTGGTGAAAAAGAGCTCAACACATCCCTGGCACCTGTTTGAAAAGCCACAGCTCCAGTTAAAAAAGATATGGTGTGTGCAAAAAATTGTGAAATCATTTATCAGAGTGTATCACAGAGACTTCCTCCACTGCAAGACACAAAGAAAGTCACTTCCTCAGTGTCTTAGCCAATGTTTACTGGAGTACTTTCCAAAATGTTTCCTGATTTCTCCTCTTGCTTAAAGCCCATTTCTTTCCATCACCTGGGTTGGTGTTTTTTCTTGTAGGGGGAGAAGGATCAGAGATGGAAAGGAGGAAATAAAAATACTAGTGAGCATCTTCAATGAGTTGATAAACTTCAAAGACTACCCCAAGTGAAGAACTTCTAAATAAAATTGGCGATTTTTCACACAGTCTTCGGTTGTTGAAAAAAATTTGTTTCAGTGGAAGCCTCCCTCAGCTGTGGAGATGCTCTGGTAGCTCTGACCAGACCAGGGAAGTTTCAGGTGCCAGAACTCTTGGAATCTTCCTTGTCTTGAGAAGAAAGCCTTATCTATTGCATAGTGTGTTGTCTTGTAGCATGAGCTCCCTCTTTTGCCCTTTGGAAGGTAAATCAGGCAGCTCCAAAGAAAGGGCTTGTCAAATAGTTTCAAGCCGCGTGTCTCTCTTCCTGTCCTACGGCAAAGCAAACAATTTGGAGACCCCAGGTCAGCGAAGCACCGAATATATTGCTGAATTGAGTTCTTTATGTGCATAGGCTTATGTTCCAGAGACAGGCAATGATGCTTTTTATAGCAGGACTATTCTCTATTCAGCCCTGAGTTGGGCTCTGCTTTCCTAATAAGGATTTTTCACCCCATTTTGTAAAGGAAACTGTATTATTTTGAAGCTACATTTAGAAACCCCTGACTCACAAAATGTTCTTGAAAGCACTGTGCATCTGAACTTAGCACCCGTGAAATAACAGAGGGAGCTTTCTCCTCAGACTCTTTCTCTTTCTGTGTGGTTTGGGGACAGCCTCTTCATCGTATGGCCACTGGATTGTGTCCTGTTGCAACACCCCCAAGCCCAGTGTGATGCTGCTGCTGAGGACATGAACACTCATTTCTAGTGTGATCCAGGGCTCATGTAAGTTGATGGAAAAAAAATCTCCTGTTGATTCCAGGAGAGCAGGACATTCCTGTGGCATCTCTGCATGGCATTTGGATATACCCATGCAACTACTCCAGCAGTTGTAACATGGAGCAGCTTCTTAAGGGCCTGTTTGGCAAGTTCTCTTGTTTATCCAAATTACATCTGCATGACTTATCTGAAAAAGTTGTAAAAAAATCACAACAAATCCTTAAACACTGTGTTCGGTCCATGTTAAGTCTCAGATCTCTTCTCCAAATCCCAGTGGCCCTGAGGGTTTTGGTCAAGGAGCACTTGGGGAAGGCTAGTCACTAATGTGGGACATAGCCAGGCAACTAGGAGATGGTGTTTGCAAAAGCACCTGCAGGTGGAGTTACATGACCCAATGCTGAAAACTGGGTATTTGAGTTGTGTGCTAAAGCTCCATGCCGTGATCACCCCAATGGGCATGTCTGCACTGCTCAACAGCCCTAAGAGGGTCCTGGGAGCAGCACAGCTGCCAGTAGCCACTTACACATTGAGAAGCTGTTCTGGTGCAGTTAAACTATCTAACCCTGAAGCTTGATTTGTGAGAGCTTCCAGGAGGATTTGTGCCCATGATATGGTGCAGAGGTACCTATTTCAGTTGCCTGTGCCTAACTGACTTCAATTGCCAGGGTTCACACAGTAATGAAGGAGTTTTAGGAAAAATATATGCAAAACTGTTTATCAGTTAGCACAGAGAGGATGTTGCAGGGCTGAGCACAGCTCCTGTGAATGTCCCTCAGCTCCAAAAAGGGCCAAAGCAGAAGTGAGCCTGTCCAAGCACTGTGCACCTGGGTACGAGCCCTGTTCCCTGCTCTCTTGTCCCTGGATGTGCTTGGCATGTGCATGCAGGCATGGCAGGGCCATCTGGGCATCTTCTCTCCACCAGAGCCTCTAAGGGCCATCCAAAACCTAACCAGCAACAACATCTCTGCCTCCACCCAAGGTTTATAGCAGTTGTGATACAACAGACAGGGATAGGGGAAGATTTAAAGCTTTGTTATTATCTTCCTCTCTCTTTGCTTCTTTTTTCTTTCCTTTTGTTTTTAAAGCAGGCAAACATCTGCAGAGCACTTTAAGATAACCATAGCAATGACATGAGGACAATTGGCAGGCACGCTGTGTGCTCCTCAGCTGCGCGCTGTGATTCACGGGTCCAGAGCTCGGGGCTGCATCCAAGCGCCCAACAAGGAGGGACCTCCTTGCATCGAGACCTTGCTCCAGGGTCAGAGATAGAGCACATGAGAACTTTTATTGGAGCAGAATGGAGGGAATGTAGACACCAGGGGATTTTCAATGGAAATCACAGGTGTTTCTTCCCTGCCTCCTCCCTGTGTGAGGCCCCTCTATGTTCTGTTACGATTTGTTTTTCTGGCAACCAGCATGCTCTATTTTTCTTGCCTGTGTTTTTATGAGTTATGTTTGGTTTCTGCTGAAACAACAGAAAACAGCACAGAGATGGGGTTTTTTTTGAATTGGTTGTTGGGTTTTTGGGTTGTTGGTTGGGGTTTTTTTTGTGTGTGTGTGTGTTTTTTGTTTATCTTTTTCTTTTAGGAACTATGCAAAGGGTCATTTGGAAGCCCTGATTCCAGTAAAACTTTTCAGAAGGATTGATGGAGGTTTCAGCTCATCTGAAGGTCACAGGTCAAATGGTTTAGCCCTCCGGGCGTGTGAGAAGATGAGATTAGCAGCCATGCAGCCACAGCTAAGCCGGGAAAGAGGACGCAGGGCTCCACAGGTCATACACGGTGGCAGGAAGAAGATGACCTTTTAGCAGTGGTCTGGCAAACTACAGTTTAAAAAGTGAAGAGCCACTCTTCTTCCACCCCACTTCAGTAGAGAAAGTGAACTGCAGCTGGCCAGAAGCAAGGGCATGGAAAGAAGCAGACATGTGTTTGCACAAGAGCAGGAGAATAAGTATCTTGGGTTTTAAGAGGAAGAGATTTTTTCATTTTGGTGGAAGGCTAAGTTTTTCTAAATGTCTAGTATTGTTTTTAAAAGAAGAATCAATTGCTATTCGGTGCAGGCCTGAACCAAAGATCAAGCAGGGACTAAGAGCAGGTGTTTAATAAACCTGTAGGGGAATTGCTTTCAAAGGTGCCTGTGTTTTGCTCTAGACATGCAGTATAGGTATTGGTAAAACGTGTTAGCCACACACCTCCATCTAACCAGAGAAAGATTTGGCCACGTTTCAGAGAAGAAAATCGGTGGCATATGGTCCACATAAAATGTACATGTGACTTACTCTTTTGGCCGGTCTTGGCACAGGGGAGGTCATGAAATCAGTTTCTGGAAAGCTCAACTGGACCAAGACTGAGCCTCCTCCTGTTCTTATAATTCCCCCTACCAAGAACCTTATTCATAACCATTACTGTCAGCATCACACCATGCATCTTCCCCAAAATGTGCTGTTCTGAATACAGAATCATCTTGCTTTTTCCCACTGAAGACAGGGATGGAGTTTTTTAAAAAAGCCCAGCAGGTATTATTCCCTGAGAAATGTGCGTAAGACCTCTGCATGTTCTGACCTTTCAGATTGTTCTCTCATCCATTGGTGTTGGGAGGAGAGGACTCCAGGCTCTCTGGCCAGGCTCGCTCAGTTGTTGCAGTTCAAGTATCAAAGCAGCAATTGCTGCCAACCCTGTGTCACCAGCCTGTGAGCCCTGCGAAGCTGGAAGGTGACGAGCACCCGTAACTTTCCTGGGTAGCCCTACCTGAGAGACAGCTTTCAGGGGGAGGAGGACAGGGGGAAGTCTGGAAACAGAATATGGAAAGGAAAAATTCAAGGCCTCCATGTTACGTGAGATTATTAAGGCAAACTGCACACCTCTGTAAACAAACCCAGCAGTGCTTGTTTGCACAAACCAGCATCCTTTCTCTGCCTTTACAGAGAGTTTGCAAAGGATTAATGGACTGGCTACTTCATACCGTGGCAGAATGGACAAACCCTATTCCTGCGGTCCCCAAGACAGAAGAAAATATGCTAGCCACCTGCTCAGCTAAGAAATGTGTTTGCGTGATGACCACAACATTTACATAGCTGGGAGGTATTTCATAAGGTTGATTCCTCAAAAGAATAGAAAGAGTCTAGGCTGGCTTTTTTCCTCTACACAAAAAGCGATTTATTTAAAGCCAAAAGGTGTGAAGGATTATCTTTTGAACCTGCCAGACTGGCTACAGACATCCTGAAGAGCAAATTTACTATTATTCCTTTGCATTATATTATTTTTAAAAGAATGAAAGAAGCTTTGGAAGCAGAGAGATAAAAACTGGCTTTTCCTTGATGTATTTATTTATTCCTCAGATTAAGTGTGTGTAATTGTATTCTACACACACACAAGCCACTGCAGATAACAGAGGCATTAGATGTAGGACATTGCAACATCCGTGATGTAATTTATATCTCTTCCACATCTTCACTCTCAACATATGTGGTTCATCATATTCTTTGCCATTGCTGGACTTTGGCAGGCCTCCAGCATTTCAGAGGTCACTGGGTTCTCGAGTGGCCGATTTGTCAATAGCTGCTTTTGCCTTGTTTACCCAGGTATTATTCAGCTTTGTACCACTAAGACAAGGGTACCTGCTGGTCCTGTTCCATGTATTGTTTATTCTCTGGTGATTTGACCTTAGAGTTCATCTATGAAACATGTCCAGACAGCTCTTCTGGAAGTTTCTGTGAGGCCGTAGAGGTGAGGACTGGGATAGGATAGGAGCAGGTGTTGGGGAACAGTGGTTAGAACAAGATGAAATCACCCAACGTTTGCAAATTTCCTGCACAGCAGAGGCATCGCACCTCTGTCTCTCAAACTCATATCATGAAAGTCAATCACAGCTTTGGCACACCTATTTTGAATCCCACTGAAGCCAATACTGGGACACCTCATGAAGGTTCTTTTTTTTACACATTTCTTGTTTCACATTTATAGTAAAACCATGACTTTACCCCAAGGGGAAATGCTGCCCCTTTCTCATGCCAATCAAGTACAAGCCCAAGGAAAGCAGCACAACACAGCAGGTAGCAGCTGAAGTCCAACCCCGCTGCCTTCATGGAAGCATGATTCTGAAAGACTCTCTTAGCATGCCAGTGATGCTCCACCAAGGCCAGCCTACAGCTGTGAAAATGTCCTCTCCACAAAGTCCTCTAAGGATTGAGTCCAGTTGCTTGCTGACTGACATTTTACAAGCCCAATTTTCAGAGGACGGCTATTCAAAGCTTTCTGAAAACCAAGACCTTTAGAAGTTTCTTTAGCTGGACACCCAATAGCTAAGGCATCCCAAATCCCCAGCTATTTCTGAACATCTTGGCACACAGTGCTGAGCATAGGAAATGGGGGAGATTAACGACTTCAACTCACGCATCGAGCAGGATATGAAAGGTTACATGTGCTATGAGCATAATATGTCCCTTTTGCCAGTGTCAATCAAATTTTAAAGCACAAAAAAGACATTATACCCACTTGGGCAGCAAAGAGATCACTCCTCTTGATCCAAACTTAAGGGAAATATCCTCTTTCTTCCTGTCCTCCTGCCATCCTGTGAGCTGGAGAATACAATTATCTAATATGAAAAATAAAATTAAATAAACCAGCAAATTTACAGGCTAAAAATTCAGAGAGAACTGCTTCATCTCATTGAACTTCTCATGTTTTTGTTGCCTGAGAGAAGGTTGAGGTTTTCCAAAGGTGTATTCAAGGATCTTGTACAAACACGCTCTGCTGCACTAGACATTTCTTATCAGCCTCGGACCGCGAAAGCTGTGATAGGAAATGTGCCATTCATTCACAGGGCTGCTGGTGGGGATCTGAGGTATATCTTGAACGTGTTATCACATGCTTTGTATTGTCTGCTCCATCCTGAGAAAGAAACACTCTAATCAGCCCGACATTTTCTCCTTCTGGAAATCACCAGCTCATTTCTCTGCCTTTTGCCTTGCATTGATTAAACACCTTCCTGTTGAAACAGTAACTAGACAACCACAATAGCAGCAAAAAAGACTTTGAAACTCGGTATCAGCTTCCCAGATTCCTGTTCTCTTTCACGTGAGAACAGACTTATTTTGAGTACATTGGCAGGGAATAGGTGGGAAAGGATTGGAAGAAGAAATTTTGCTGCTTGGTTTAATGAGAATCACCTCCTAGTGCTATCCTGTACCTATCTACAAGTGGCTTGGATCTGGATCCTCTGGGTTTGGATAGGGCTTCCATGCCTGAACACCAGGAAAGGATCTCTTCTGCAGAAGATCTGCTGCTGCTGAACTTGGGGAAGCTTCTTCTGTGAGCAGTCATATATGTGTGAAATATCAAGTCCAGCAAATTTAGATCTGATACCACCCAGAAATTCTAGACAATTTACAGTTCACTAATTGAAAACAAGATAGGAGTCTCCATTTTTTTTTTTTTTCCAGCAGAACTTTTGTTCCATTTTCCTATGGGAAAGGGCTTTCCCTCACACCAGCTGCAACATCTATTTAGACCTACTCATTCTTATAAATTCCAACTTTCCAAACACTTTCAACTGTATTTCCTAAGTGTAGGATGCTTTTACTGTGTCATTCTACATTAGCTAAAGTGTTAAAGGATATTTTCTCATAGGAAGGAGAACTGGTACACAAACAAGCCGCTGAGGCGGTGTACATGTGAGAGCAACATTTATCTAATCACACCAGTATCAGCTTAGTGTGACAATGCCTCCCAGAAAGGGGAAAAAAAATCACACTAAAGTTAACATTGCATAAGATAAAGAGGGTTTTAACATATAATGGTATCCATTCAATTAACTTCTAGTACTTATCTATCTAGGCTGCCCCCTTCTATAACTGTCCTTTCCTTATAGTTAGTTTTTAAGTTTTTGCCTCACTAAAATCCCCTGGAGGAAAAACAAAACTGCTCATCTTTTATGTAAACTGGTAAGCATCTAGATCTCAGGCTGCTTGTGTGAATATCCAAGAAGAAATAATGCTGTTCTTAACAGCCTGTCTATATGGGAAACTAAACATTCTGTGGATACCCAAATATTCCCTGTATTATTACAATGCTTATCAGCAGAAAGAAAAGAAATAATATACTCCAGATGTTATTTTAATTTCAGAAAACTCATAGAAAAATTCTGATTGAATGGGGAGAAACCTTAAAATTCTCTTGCTTATGTCTGTATTAATAACCAAATTGAGCACTTTCTCTCCTTCCCAGGCAAATGATGTATCAACGTGAAGGACGCTGCTTTAGTCTTCTCTCAGCTGCAACTCTCTGACAAAGAGCCCTTAGTTTAGTGGGTTGCATGCACCTTATGAGCTTGCAAGGCAGTGATATGCAGAAAAAAAGCTGGGTACAGAAAACCTCCCACAAACAAGAAAAGGCAATGCCAGCAGCCTTCGGCAGACATTGTTCAACTTAATGAGGATTCAAGTGAGTCTTCTGACAGCAGTGATCCCAAAACCAGGTCCTCCCAGACTTCATCTCAGCTGTGGTTTGCATCTCTTCTTTGCTTGGTGGTCATGTTTCTTAAGCCCTTACTCATACCAGTTTAAGGTTTTCACCACAGCTATGATAACACCATCGAGGCATCAACGCATATGTAAGATATTGAAATGAATAATTAAAATACCCCATTACACCTCTCAGTGCTTCACACACTGTTGATAAACAGCAAATAATAAAGTGAAAGTTCTTGTTTAAAAACTTTATAGCAGGCACTTTAAATCCTTGCAAAATTCCCCTTATACAATACCACAGACGAAACTACTCATCAAATTCCACTCAAATTTGCTGAAAATAGTTCACTAAAGCTTTGTCTAGAAGGAGGCTCAGCTGGATGCTGAGCAAAGACAGAGCTGATTGATACACACATATGTACATGCGGACATCCAGAGAAGATTTAAGAGCCATCTTCTACTGCAGCTGTTTTCATAATTTAGATCCAATGTTCTCATTGCACGTAGTTGTATCAGTCAGACTTAAGGCATGAGGAGGACCTAAGGATTGGTGGTTAAAATATAAGCCTTCCTCATCCGTCTTAGTCATTTTACAGGCTTATAGCAGCAGCTTGTCCTTAGAAGTGTACATACAAGCCTTTCCTCGGTCAAATCAGAGCTTTAATTTATTGCAATTGAGCCACTTTGGACAAGATGACAATGCGATGACAGCAAGCCCGTACCATCAGTCTTTCTGAAAGCACCATGAAGATAACTTGTTTGATGTTTCATGAAATTCAAAGCTTCTAAAGAGCACATTGGAGTAGCATCAAAAAAAGGAGATGAAAGTTTAGCCCAGTAAGAATGACACAACCCACGAAACTCATGGGATCTTGTTATCTGCATAGTTCCTACCATAATCTGCCTGTCTTCAGGCCTCCAACAGCGACATGTTGCATAGCATGTTTTGCTTATAGTGTCAGCAAACCTGCTCTTGAAAAAACAACCTTGTAATGGCATACTCTTTACTGTTACTAACAGTTTTTCTAAAATTCCCATCAAAGCCTGGGGGATATTCAAGACAGTTCTCTTCATAACAAAAATAAAGGGTAAAAATTAAGTGTGCCTTGTGACTATTCCTAAGCAGATTTTGTATCAGCTCATGCATTCTTAACCAAAATAGACACACAATTTGTAGTAAAACCCTAAATAAACTAGTGGGGTTTAATTTTTTACCTTATGGAGGTGATAAATTCCCTCACAGAGCAGAGGCTGTAGGTGAGAGAGTAGCTGCTACGCAGAATTCTAAGCTCACTATGAAGAAATCTCACAGTAGAATGATCCCTTTAATCCAATGCTCAAGATCCAATATTACAGATCAGCTTAGGTATAGTTTTGGAAGGGACAAAACAAACAATACCACAACAGAGATGGACAACCACATAAAAAAAGAGATCTTTAGGGATAGGAGTGCAACTATCTTTGGGCATAAAATTGGTGGGTGTTTCTGGGAAATCCTCACCCTTGAGACATCAATATAAACCCAAATTATTTATTTTATTTCTATACCTGTCTCACTCCTTTTGATCCTTCTTCATCAGCCATGGAGAAGTCATCTTTCACAGTAACTTCCAATTGCCATCTTTAGTGGGGTTTTTGGTGTTGTGTTGTTTGGGGTTTTTTTTTCTAATTGTCCACCTTAGAAACAGTTTTAATATGTTCACAGACCTTTGAAAATATATGGAGTGTAAATCGGATTTCAGCAGCAGCGATTAGGGATAGTCATTGCCAGGGGTTTGCTTTGGTGTAACTACACAATTTTGTCTATCAAAGAATGTACGAGGTGGCTGTAGCCGAGCACGTACGTTATCAATCCAGCTCTAACTCAGACAGAAGAAGCCACTGGGTCCCATTCCTTTTTTTGATCACATATAACAAAAGGCTGCATTATTGCTGCATATCCCAATTACTTCTGCAGTTGTTCAAGGTACTACTGGCCCGTAAGTCAGTATGTCCCAGATATGCACAGGATATAACGATTCACTGCAGCATCTCCTCCTCTTCCTTCTGTAAAATGAGGTATTGTTCAAAAGCCAAAGTTACATGGCTGGATTTCCAAAAGCACTTACTGTTTCAATATCTTTGTTCCTACTGATACCACAATGAACTGTTGAAAACCAGCCTGCAGGTCTTGCAAACTGAACAGGAGGTGATTTCTCAGGAAAGTTCTTGCTTTTAATGTAGCAGAATTTGCAGACCCTGAGAAATGCAGGAGAGGTGAAGTGCTTGGACTCTGAAGGCAGCTCCTTCACCTCCATCCCCATCACAGATGCTGCCCTCCTCCCTTTTTGATTGACTGCAGAGGGAGTGGAGGGGACTGAATCCCTAATTTAACATACCAGCATTAGCTGACCATGTCTTTGGAGGGAATGGGGCATGTCATGGTCTTGCAGGATATGTATACCACGCTGCCAAGAAAAATCCTCATCGAGGACAGTATCACATCCTGCTGTTTTTACAGCTGTCAATTTTTTTCTTCCTAAAATGGAAGCAAACCTTTGCAGACAAACTCATTCCTGGTGTAAGTACACTGAAGCCAAGTTCAGTATCAATAAATCAGTGCCTTCATCAGGAAAGCAATTGCATGGTTGTTTTTATCTGCTATTATCTGTAAGTTTAATTGGAGTACAAAAAGTAAGTAAATTTTTAATGACAACTGCATTCCCCATCCCAGCCTGTTGTATGACCTTCAGATATTGAAAACAAATGAATAATTGAAAACAAAGCTTCGATCATGCAACTTTTAGGTGTTTTTGAAGCTTGCCTAAGAGACCTCAAAAGACTCCTTGCTCCTACCAGAAAGTAAATACTTCAATCAATCCTGATTTTTACCATTTCTCCGTTAACAATAATTAAAATCTATTTCTGTACTTCTCTAATATGGAAAAAAAAAAAAAAAAAAAAGCAAGCTGTATAGAAGCTAAAATCTGCTGCTTTTCATGTGGCTTAAGTCAAATAAATTACTGCACATTTACACTGCACTAAGAATCCGTTATCTCTTCAGCTTTGGTACTCATAAAATCAGTCCAAATTTCATATAGAAACACTAGATTTTCTTGCAGAAAGAGGAGATATTTATTATTCCATAAATAAACAGACAGGGTCAGAGTGTCAGAACCAGTCCCTGGACCATTTTAACTGATACTCTCTGTATTTCTCCCAGGGCTTCTCAGCCTGTCCCAAGACCAAAGCTACATCAGGAGCTGCAGGGCCACCCAGGGAGAAACCCACAGATGTGACAGTCAGGAGGCACCACACCCATTCCTGATCACTGTACGTGAAAACCAAACACACATCTCAGAGCAGTTTGGCAGTGAAAAAGGCAGGCAAGGAAAATATCAGGCTTGCCTCCAGTGACCCCTCTGAATGACAAGGGGATGGGGCAGAGCAGCAGCCCAGCAGTCCAGTGCCAAGACCTGTTCTCCACCAGGTGCCAAGCCATCACCCCCAGCAAAGCGATGCTGTGCCTAATTGTGACACTAACTGTGAGGCCACGGATCTGACCAAATCCTATTTGTTCAGGGGTATGGGGTGGAGAAGCAACAACTCTGCCCATGAGCATCATCCTTGATGGAAAAATGATGCACAAGCATGAAGTTTACCTTCTATAGGCATCCAAAAAGAAACCCCACCTATATAGAAACTCTCCTTTGCTTTGGCTCTGTGTCTCACCCCAGCACAGAGGGTGGCAGGCGCTGACCCAGCCCAGCCCCCAGCTGCTCCCCAGCTGCTGCCCGAGAGGCTGTGGCACATTTTCCAGTGACGGGGCTGAGCCGGTGCAAAATGCTGCACATTGCAGCCAGGCCAGGGGCACTCAACAGTGTTTTAGAAGAAGCCCCTGATATTTCCATATTAGGAAGAAAATACATTCTCTGAATTCCCTCCTTGGGCTTTTGCTTTGTCTTAAAGGAAAATAGTGGGGGGCAGGAAGGGAGAGATGTCCTGTCCATGCTGCTTCGCAGGATAGGAGCCACTCCTGGCATCACAAATAATAATCTGCATATGAAACCAAGAGTTACAGGGAACTGCTGCCTTCAGCAAAGCCTGAACCTGCCTGTGGGGACAGACGACCAACCAGGAGAATGGGCCTCTGGCAGCAGCCCGTACAGTGTGATACTGATAGTTTTTTGGTTTTTGTTTTCCTTTTAAAGTTTAGTAGATTTTAAATTGAATATTAAATAAACAACTGGTATTCCAGATATCATAATGCAACACATTCTGCTTTTTACCTACATGGAACTCAATATGAAAGAAAATTATCTTTGTACAATTACCTAACTCAAGCAGCATTTATCCAAAAAAGAAAATGACACACGTGGTATGTGAGTGATCAACAGCTTTTGAAATTAATAGGGACTGAGCACTATATCCTTAAAACATATTTGCCAACTTCAGACTGAAACCATATTCAAATGCCTTGACCCCAGTCTGAGTGAGGCATCCAGCCCAGATTTCTCCCCTTAACCTGGTTTTCATTTTGAATATGCAATTTACCTTTAAGATATTAATCTTTTAAATATGAATTGGTTTTCTCAGATGCCTGGCTATCATAAAAGGCTCCAGTCACTGCCAGGAATGAGATTAAAATGAATATTGGTATTTGTCATGATTTGTCTGCCTCTTTGCCATTTTATTTTATGTTTCAAACTTGAATAATCTAGGCCATGCATATCAAGCACCTGTGGCTTGTCCATTCACGGGTGCACTGGAGGAAAAAGGACAAGCTTTATTTCAGAAGTGCCCAGTTGCACACGCAGCCCATAGCTAGCGGAGCAGTCTTCTCCAGCTGTTCAGTGGCAAATGACTCTCTCCTTTGTCAGATGTGGAGGAAACTTGGACCTCCTGATTCTGAGCACAGCTGGCCAAAATGCATCCTCCCAGTTTCGAGATAACAGACTGGTTTAGATAAAGCATTGCAGAAGCACATGCTGAAATTAAAGCTCAGACAATGGGTAGCTGGGAACACTGCTCTGCACCAGGAGGAATTGCAGCCCGCTCCATGCAGAAGTTCCCAGGGTAACCCCATGCTCAGCATCCCTGCACTTGAGGGATTCTGCACAAATCCCCGCTCACAGCTGGAGCCCAAATGGCACCCAGCATCTTGGGCTGATAAGATGCCGAAGCCTCTGGGTCAGGAAGAAATTGAGCTGCCGCTGGCTGAAGGATGGTGAGGCAGAAACTGGGGACTCCTCCATGCTCATCCCATCCCAATGCTCCTCCGTGACCCCGAGGAGGACCCCACTCCACTGGGTCTGGCTAGATATGCCCACTATGTTCAGAAAAACCCAGAAGAGGGCAAGTCAAAGCAAACGAAGTCTTTTTGCCTTTAGTGTTTCTCGGGCCTTGTTGACAAAGATAACATTTGTTCTTTTAGAAAGCAGATGTGTAAAACCCTATCAACGTTCCTCCCCCAGCCAGGCTGCTGGCCCTCATGTGAGTTTGAATGGTCTTGTTTGTGCATATTTAGTCTGCTACAGTTTCACCGTGATTTCTCTTGATTAAATAAAGCATTGATAAGTTAATCAAAACAAATGCCAGCCTTTCACTGTCCCTTAAGCACATCTGGAGCTATGTAAATTGTTCGATATGACTGCGGGAGAATGGGAGTGGTGTAGAACTGTAAACATAGTGCCCTATGGCTTACACACAGTCTCACGATCACTCAGCATCAAATTAAAAGCAGGAATTATTATTGGAGTTGAAATGAAGTACAGATAGCAAATGTGAGTACTTGCAGCTTCTGGGTCATGCTTGAGCAAGGAAATGATGCTAAGAGCTAGAGCTGCTTCTCTTTCAAAGGAGCCTTTAACAAGAGTTCAAAATATTTATAGACTGAAAGATCCTTACAGCTCATCCCCACAGAGCAGCAGAAGGCAGTGAGCTGAAGCGCTGCATCGGGGGCTGGCTTTCCCCACCTGAGCAATTTTTCTGGTGCTGCCTCAGTGTCTTTAATCTATGCAATGGGCCAACACTCCCAGCAGTTTAGAGACTGGATCAAAGCAAGACACTGGAAGGCATCAGCAGCCCCTGCATACTGCTGCAGAAATTAAAGCATGATCCACTTTTGAGGATTTAAAGGAGCCTGTAGCATGTTGAGCTTAACTCTGGCCATATATCTTCTTCTCACCAGACAGACTGGGCCAAGGTGAGGACAAAGGGGGATGCTGCAGCAGCTGCTATATCACATTTCTCCCCCTGACTATTTCAGCAAAGGGCGTTGTTCCCATTGTGATCCTCTCCTTGATTGGTGTGTTGATTGCATTAGAGATGTTCTGGGAAATCTTTTCAGCAGATTAGCAGGTCACTCTCCTCACTCTCCCCACCCTCCCACCCCACCCCACAGCGCTGCCAGTGAGACCTTCTGGAGCCTACAAGATCCCAGAGCTGTTAGAATGAATTTTGGGGTGGGAGGGCTGCAGGGTGAGGGCTCT
>VWZY01004353.1:89197-107529 GCA_013399075.1 Chloroceryle aenea
GGTTGCTAATTTAATCCTCTTTTCCCACTTCACCAGATCTTATGATATGCCGAGGGTTACAGCATCCCCAGGTGCCCACTCGCACTTATTTTATTAAAATTTTAGATTCTTTTCATATCAGATCAAAATATCTAACAGTGTCTTTGGGCAGTGCCCTAGAAAACTAGGTCTCCTTTGAAAAGCAAACAGAGCAGACAAAGCCAACAGCTTGAGATGTGGGGTTCAATGGGCACAGGGATGTTTTGCAACCTTTGAGGGTTTATGGGTTTTTTTCCAAGTATTTCAGATTGGACTAAATGAATCAGAATAAAATAAAGATCGAAATTCTGCTGAGAAAATGACCTTTTTCCCACAATTCTTTTAAAGGGACAGTTCTGTCCACAGGAGCAGAACTAGGCTCCTCCTCAGAGCAAAGACAGGGAGAAATACATATTGGCTTCTTGAGTCAATATGGAGCTTTTGGATTTTAACCTCTCATCTTTAAAAATAGTAGCTTTGAGGTAGCTTGACTGGCTTTGCTGGTTTGTTTTAACCTCATTCGTTTCTGTGGAAAAAAAATGACAACCTCCTGTAACCAAGCCCTTCATCAGGAGAGCTCTCAGACTTAACACCAGCCTTAGGATGGGGGAATGTTCCCACTGAACCAGTAAAACCTTCCTCCAGGCAGAAAAGCTGCTTACAAGGCCAAGCGCTTGGCTGAGATGGTGCCTGAATAACTGGAGCTGCAGGGGAAAGAAACCACTGATTTCCCCAGGTCATGGTGTGTGCTTCTATCACTGTGAACTGAGGGAGCAACAGAGCAAATGAGATTGCAGTAGTAATTATGGTTGGCAAAAACCTGGGACTCCGGGCTGCTGACTCGCCAGACTATCTGTTTAATTATGAAAATATTCTCGTTAATAAATAAGACACAAGAAGCGAGCTCCTGCCCCACCAAGCACCTTACACGTTCTGTTATCACTGGTTCGTATACCCCACAGGCCCTTTCTCAAACGCATCACAAGCTCCCCTGAAACCCTCCCACCCTCTTTGGTCTCCTTGCCTGCAGCAACCCCAGCAGACCTGATCCTTTAAGGATTACAATCCTTCTTGTTTTCTGACTGTTTATGTCCATTTGCTCTGCTGCCAGAACTTGTAATATATTTTTTTTTAACACTATTATTTTCTAAAGAAACATGAAGTTAACTCTGAATGCCACATCCCTTCACTAGAGCTGTGTTTTGACAGGAACACCACAGACCCTTGCATGTCAAGAAAATGCTTGTCTGACTTTTAAAGTCCTTTTTCAACAAGCCCTTCAATTGCTCCATCAAACTGGGGGAGGACAAAAAAGTTAAAGCAAACAAGGTACACTTTTGCCCTGTCTTTAAACAAGAAATCCACCCTGCCCGCCCAGCGTTGATTAAGGCAAAATGCAAGCTTGGGCGTTCAGCGAATTATCACCTTTTTCAAGGAGTTGAAAAACACCCTTTCCCTCTTGTATGAGCTGCCATAGTCCCACGAGGGCCAAACGGGTCCAGAGCAAGAGATGGCCCAGAGAGGGAGTCCCCTTGCAGTGTCCCTGGACGAAGACGAAGCCACCAAGAGACCACTCCTAGCTCCCTATATGCATCCAAATATGACTTGGGATGGGGAGGAGTGGGAAGGGAGGCAGAGAGGGAATGAGGGTGTTTTTAAAGTAATAAATGAATAAATAAGGAATAAAACAAACATTGCCAAGGGTCACAATCGAAAAAAAAAAACAAACACCACAAAACCCAAACCGAGCTGAAGCGTTATGAAATTCAGGCAGAATATGGGAGAGCTTCCTTCACTGTTTGCATTACAACCAGCACCCGAAAAAGTTCACACCTGTGCTGGGAACCTTGCCTAAAAAAAGCCCAGCCAAGAATTTGAAACAAACACATTTTCAGACTTTTCTAACCTCAAGGCATTTTCGCAGGAATTGCCAAGGCTCCGAGTCAAAGCAGGGAGAGGAGAACAAACAAAACAACCCCCGGCCAAGCCCAGCTCTCCTGCCTCGTGCAAAGCCACCCCAGTGGGATGACCGCAACTGGGATGGGGAGCTGTGTTGGGCCAGAGATAGGTTTCCTAAAGAAAAGGCTTCTCCAGCCCCACCTCCTGCCATGGGCATTGTAGGGAGGAGTGTTATCAGCTCAGCATCTCTGGGAGGAAGGGAAGAGCTCCCCGATTTCAACTGTCTCTGAAGCTAAGTAGGACTAGATAACGACATTGCACAATGTTGCCATAAAATGTAAAAATGAGGTCAAAATGATGAGCTGCAAGTTAAGCAAACGTGCTGCGCTCAGGGAGGTAATCTGCTCGCTTTCTCCACAAGGTTTGACAGTAGCTTAGTAACTCCATGTCACCAAAATATTGATAGGGTTTCCAACCTGGCAGAGCCTGCGTACTGCATGGAGACCAACTGTATCAACAAACAAAGCAACCCCTCAGCGCTGCTCTCTGTTTAGTTAAGCGCATCTTCCTCAAAGAAATAGAAAGGTAATTCCTCAGCTATTGGCTATTTATAGAGCAATTTATAGCACAAGTCACCACAGACACTCCTCTTGCTTTTGCCCTGTCCTTTGCCATGTTCTTCCAGCCCACCTTGCTCAGTGTGGCTCCAGCCAAGCAGTAGTCAGACACCCGAGCAGACACAGACAATTAGCAGCATCCCTCATTGGACAGCTGGACTTTCTGTGTGGTCCTGCTCTTCAAAGCATGGAGACTCAAGCCCTGACTCATGCGGCATGTAGGACACACTCGTAGGTGGTTTGTTGAGAAGACAAACCTCCCCACTGGCCATCCCGCGAAGAGCTGGACCATGTTGAAAACACCACTCTGGGATTTCTGCCCCATTCAGGAAGGGCACAGGGAAGGGGAACTGACCCTCCCCACCATCACTCATCCTGCCAGATGGGGGGTCAGACATCCAAGTTGACTTGGACCCATAACAAATGCTCCCCGTGGAGGGCCATGGAGGTCCCTGTGTCAGGCAAGCTGGCAGCTCCAGCAGATAGAACCAAGGTTCAAAGCCATCCCTGTGATTCACTGATGGATGGCAGAGCTGTCAGGGTTGGATGTGGGCTACCACACGCCTGGCAGATCTGTCCTCCTAGGATGCCACCAAGAGCCTTGTGGTTCCCTGTGGAGGCTGCTGGCCTCATCACATCAGCACTAGCAACAGGCACTCTTGGTGGAGATAAATCAGTCACGCTGGCCACATTCCCCCAATGGGAGACACTGAGATGAGAAAGGACTATTGGTCACCGATTTGGGGCTTCTTTTTAACACAGGCTACCAGGGTAAAATTAATGCTTAAGTTACAACCTTTGGATTTAAGGACAGAGAACTGGAAAAGACCTCTGAATCCAGTCTCGTACCATCATAAAGAATCCATAAAATCACTTTCAAAAGCCCCAAATGCTCATTTTTGAAAACCAGAGTGGTTTAGCTGTCTTTATTCATCCCAGGCTTGTAGGAGAGGAAGGTTTCTGAAGACAGGGCTTGGCCCCCCAGCATGCCTCTAGCACTGGACACTCCTGCCAAGAGCCAGGAAAGACCAGTGCAGTCAGGGTCATAGGGATCCCTATTGCTGGGAAACTCTCAGGAAATTTAGTAGTTTCACTGAAATGTTTTAGGGGTAATCACAGTTCAGGAGAGAAGTATTTCAAAAACTTCAAAAGAAGGTGGGACAGGCAGGTCCTGGGCTGGGGTAAGCCAAGAAGCAACTCTTGCTCCTGGGGATGGCTTCTGTCAATAAAAGACCTGTCTCAAGAGATGGGGGTGAATAGCAGAGAAGTAAACATCCTCATCTCCTCCTGTGTCAGGGAAGAGGCAGTAAGACACCCCTACACCTCCAGTTTCTAGTTATTTTGGGTGAAGATTCAAAGCTGTTGCTTGAATTAGAGAAATGTGTTAGCAATCAGACCCCATCTTCTCTGAATTCCTGAAAGGAAAGGCACTCAGAAACAACACTCGGATTAAAGGCACGTTATAAATGGGCCCTTGCAGGGCAGACTTGCTCCCATACTAACCCTGCGGTTTTCCAAGGAAGAAGATGACTGCAGTTTGTTTCATCCCACCAGCCTGGCCTGTCCTGGCTGCTTTTGTGAGTGTTTGACACAGTGCTCTCTGCTGCTGCCATTATCTAAACCAACCTGAGTTGTGGGCCAAAAGGTGCTGACATAGGTCTGACTGCATCTGTACCAATGACACTGTCCCCAGGGCAGTTCCCTGCACCCAACATCTGTGCTGGGTTTTCTCTCTGTGCAAAGTGAAATGTGACTGCATGCTTGTGACTGCTGCACCCTTGACGGAGTCTCAACAGCTCTGCTCGTGTCTGGGCTCCTGAGGGAATAAACAGAGAGGGGAGAAAGAGCCAAAACACCAGGGGAAACAAGAGAGGAGACAAGGAGATGCCAAAAAAGACTCCCTCCTGCTTGTTCAGACAAAGCTTGTCTCGCAGCCAGAAGTGGCAGAAAAATGCTGCCCTATAAAAGCAGGCAGGGAGCAACTAAAGCCTGAGATGTCCCTCACTGCCAGATGGACACTGGGGTTTGCTTGCCAGGGGAGCGGGGCTGGCTCTGCTAACCAGGATCCCAGGGAACGGGTGTGCCAGGCACTAGGTCCTTTTCTGTGTGCGTCGCTGGGAGGGGATTTGTACCTTGTTGTGAGTGACAGAAGGAAGGAGCAGTGAGAGATACCCAACCTTCTGTCTTCTTAAAATGCCTCTCCTGACATTAAAGAGGGAGTTTTAATAAACAGCCCTTTTCCAAAAGCTTCTGTCTCCATCTTTTCTGGATTAAACTGCACCGTCTGTCTCCAATCTAAATGTTAAGTCAAATCGGCTACAATGTGTCTGCAGAAGCCCCAAGTGGAGCCTGGGATACTGTCTGGGTCTGAAAATACTCGGTTTGAAAATCCCACAAGGTTCGAAGCTCTTAAAGCAGAGCCCACCAGAGTTGCTGATAGACATCCCTCTCCTTCCTGCGGGCTTCTGGCTCGCTGCTGAGCTGGGACAAGGCAGAGAATTGGACGAGTCCAGTGTTTTGGAGAAGACAGGGTGGCCAAGCAGAGGAGGAGCCCAGCTGCAAGTCAGAAGACCCAGACTGAGCTACCAGCTCCATGACTCTGGACGCATTGTGTCCTTTCTTCATTTATTGCTGACAGCGTGATAGAGCCTTTTGCAACATCAATCATCTTAAAACAATAAAACCCATAAAACAGACCAAACATTTTGCTTGCAAACACACCAGCATTAGTGACTTCAGATCTGTATCGGCTGTAAGTGCAACTTTATTATGATAAAGTAGTCTCTATTGGTCCAATACTCTTAGCAAAGACTACTTTAATGGGCTAGAGTTTATTTCCCTGGACTACCACACACAGTCACCACTGAAGAAAAAAGAGAGGACTTGATGGGACTCAAGAGCACACAGATATTTCTTTGCAGCTTTAAAACCAGTTGAATGTTTGCACATATGTAATGCTCCTGGATGCTTTTAATTCTCATGAGAAGTTGCTCAGAGCATTGTGCTTAGGATGTCCAGAGGAAAATTTTATGTGAGTAATTAAAACATAAAGACAACCTCCTCTAACCAGCACAGTGATGCTGCTTTGAAAAGACTGAACGAAGTATTACTTGGTCTTGGTGGTTATTGATCTTTTTGTACTTGGCACTCCAGCTTTCAAGTCCATAACAAACTCAAGTTCTACTCCAAAAGCCCAATTTTCCTCCCAGCTGTTCTTAAACAATAACCTGAATATTTCCCATTGCATTCTTTTTTCTTTTTCTTCTGCTTTTTTTTTTTTTTTTTTTCCCCTGCATGGGAATACAAAGTTCAATTTCTACAAATATTCATGCCAATGACACCCTGGCTTCAGTGCTTGCATGCTACTGCCAGTAAAACCCAATGGACTGAGTATCAGTGAAAACTGGATACAAAGCGTGTAATCACAATTCAGGCAAATTCATGTAAAAATCTCAATGAATATTCATGACATTTTTGTGGCATTCAGCCATCACCAGCATTTTTAACTTCTCCCATCAGTACTGCAGCCAGCTCTGGGGAAGGGGACAAGTTCCACTCTTCACATAGGATTTACCAACCCTTCAGTGATAAATTAGGGCCAACACACATTTACTCCAAATGCTTTGCAACACTTAACACAGCCTGTAAACATTCTAAACACAACCCTCAATCCAAGACGTGCCCTCCAGTCATCCTTGATGTACTTCACCCCTGCAGTCTCAAAACACAGGGCAAACACCAGCCTCTCCAAATAATTTCAGATCCACTGACTCAGCAGCCAAAGACCAAACGGCCAGTGGGATGCTGCCTTTCTCACAGAGATTTTACCTCTGCAAAAGTAACTCCCGTGTGTAGAGCACTTGGCACAAGGCAGAGAGCCTGAGCTCAGACAGGTGTTGATAGAAGCCGTGTCACTAATAACACTTTCTCTCATCAGCAAAGTTTTAACAAGATCTTTGGGTATTTCTACTTTATCCATGGGAGCCTTGCTGACTCTGAAAGAGAAAGCATGTTGTGGGCAAAGAACAGGCATATTTCCCTCAGTCAGCTTCAGTCACCTGAAGTACCATCTCCAAAGAAACATCTTCATCGAGGCAGATAGTATACACTTTCTGCAGTGAACATGACAATAAACATGTCTAAGCACACTGTAAAAATGAAATAGTGAGTCCGTTACATTACGGCTACCACACTGCCAGGGCACGTGGTTTGTTGGATCCACAAAGCTCTAGCAGGAAAGGCTCTTAAAATTCAGTCAGCTTGTGATACTGCAAGATGCCAGGTCACGTCCCTAAAATGTGCATTTCCTTGTGAAACTTTGGCTTACAGGAGGTTAACAAACCAGCCATTGCTGTGAGGAAGTGATGGTGTCTCTGGACACCACCACCTCAGTGTTCTACAGGGATGTGAGGACACTCTTTGGGGTTGGTCCCAAAGACTGTGCTTGGTTATAATGATCACAGCTCTGGCTTGCAGCATGCTGAGGCTCACACAGACCCACAGAAGTTTTGTCATATTATTTCACAGAAACAAAACGGCTGGCTGGCAGCAACCCACCAGGCAGACTCCCCTTTGCTTGAGGACAAAACAAAGAGAGGATAAGCTCAGGCAGCATCTGAAACCTTCACTGCTCATCAGCCGTCTCGAAGCTGGGCGCACCGAAGGAGTTAGTGACCCTTCCCAGGTACTCAGTGTCAGCATTGCTTGTCTGCACCGGATGGTTGCATAGTCCCATGAGGGCAGTGGTGCCCAGCAAAGGACGACAGTAGGAGCAGGGCCCTGAGCTCAAACACCTGAACACAACTGGGAGGCAATGACACTTTTTGAGGGTCATAATCTGACCTCTAATTCCTGTCACCTAATGCTGACATTTTTATTAATCCCTCCCACTTCACTGAGTGCTCTAGCTGACCTCAAAGTCAGTCCAAAACATACCAGAGCCTCTTTCCAGTCTCCTTTGTGGGACGTGATAAACTTGTGCTAGTAAAACCAAACGCAAATGGCTTCAGTCTGACCCGATGTAGCTCTTCTGGGATCAGTCTGACTTGGCCAAAGAAAAGACAAATATTCACTCCGTACACAAAGCAAGACAAAGCTGCAAAAAGTTGTTCGACAGCTTTTTGTCATACAGAGGCACTTTCAGAGTTGTCAGGACATGAAAGAAAGCACTATTAAATAATATTTGACTTGAGTATTATGTCACATGAAGTAAACATCATCTGTTGCCCTGATGGCTTGCTTCGGCTTGGAAAACAACCACTGCTGCCAAGGCACCCAGGCAACTTTCTAAAACAGGCTCTTGCCCAAGCACTAGGAGAAGTTTTTCCAGCTCTGCACCACAGCCGAGTCCCTGACAGAGCCAATCTTCCTGCTGCAGATGGACAGACAGATGCAGAGGACTCCTGAGTAGCCTCAAATGCCATTGGGTTCAGCCAGTAGAGCAGAGCTGCATTCCACTTGCACCCTGACTCCCAGCCCTAGGAAGACATGTAGACCTCCATGGAGTGCCTTTGAGGTGGGGCCTGGTTTCCAGCTATGGGAGAAGCTCAGCCCATCACTCAGATGGAGATCACAGACCTACAGCCATGACAAATGTGGTGCTGAGTATGCAGAGCCATGGGGAAAGGCAGAGGAGATGTGCAGAGAGTTTGGCTGTGGCAAGGGCCAGGTCTATTCAATGTTATTAGAAGAGAAATTAAGTTGGCAGAGGATCCATTCCAAAAATTCACCTTGGAGACAAAATTGCTTTAAGGGGGAAAAAAAGATGCAGAGTCAAAAGCAGAAGGTGACATTTTGCTTGGGAAAGAAATACAACCTGATTTATCAAGGAGAAATTAATCTCAGCCTGGAAAACAAAAATCCTTAGGATACAGAGCTGCTGTAAAGAGTAGTCTGGGGTATGCATGCACCAGAAATGTTTTGTGTGTTCCCCTAAGAACATCCCCAGCCAGAAGACCCTGTGTGGTGCAGAGGGACAGACACCATCCACCTCAGGTTCTTTCCACAGCATGAAGAGAAGATGTGACCATCAGGATGCAGCGATGGTCTGTATGGCGACACAGACAAGCCCCTGAGCAAGTCAGTCCTAGACAGTGTGGTGAGCAGCATTGTCACCCAGGGAACACCCAAAGCATTGCAAATGGTGATGGCACCTTCAAAAACAAAACAAAACAAAACAAAACAAACTCAAAAGGAAGATTTTTCACCTGGAAAAATATTTTTTTCTTGGAAAGATTCCAGTAAAGGAGTGTTGAAGTTACTCCACCCCGGGGAGGTTTTGCATATGTAGACTCACTCCTGTGTGGAGAAATCATTGTCTTGGAACTTGCATGGTTCCCCCTGGAGATCCCTGCACCCCAGAAAACTCCCATTGCTCAGGGAAGCTGTCAAACAGTGTGAGCCGAGCCCGAGACAATGGAACTGGCTTGGGAATTGCAATGATTTTTACAGCACTGAATTTGATAGATTACCCAGATTTATTATGTTTTTTTAAGGAAAATGTTTTATGGAACCCAAAAATATTTTGCTAATGAAAATAAAAAAGCCACTTACAGAAGGCTTTGTGAGCCACCACACAGACAAATGTTACTAAGTACAGTGTTTAAACTGGGATTAGAGACATGAACATTAAATATCAAGAAGCAACACAACCTCTCATGTGGGAAGTCCCCAAGCCTTCAATTGCCATGAATCAGAATGACACCAGGAGTGGCATCAGGGCACTCTTGATGTGCCCTTAGACTTTTTTTCTCAGCATATTCTCCAGGGATAAACTTTGATCTGATCCAGGGGAATGGTCCTAACCTATGTGCAAACACCCACCACATAAGAGGACTCCATTTTGCAGTTGGATTGCAAAAATCTCCTGGAGATACTGGGGCTTTTCTCTTTGGATTGAGTACAAAGGCCTTGTGGTGGTTTACAAATAAATGCCTTAAAGATAAACGCATGAAGTTTTTGTAGGAAAAGATGTTCTTGCAGGAAGTGAAGGAAAAGCAAATGTGAGCTAATCGGGGCAAAGGCAGAACAAATGAGTTCATGGCCAAAAAAACCCTAAATTCATTGCCATAAAAGATAAAAATTGAATGAGTAATGAGAGCACAGTGCTGTCACAGCGGGAGGAAAACTGGATAAAAATGCAGAGGTCTTTTCACCAAACAAATCTCTTCTACAGGAGGAAAAAGAGGAAAATATAAGAAATACAATTATCCATCGATTGCTTAGCCAGTTTTCTTTTGGTGTCCTGTATAATAAATGCAATTTAACACTTTGGGAATACAAAGGGAGAATTGTGTACAGGACCTGACAAGCACATGATGGACATTAGTAATGGAAATTCAAGTGTTCCAAGACAGGCAGACGTGCCCCACGAAGGGGCCACGCTGTTACCAACAGGGAAAGGGGAGAGCAGGAACACAGAAAGATGAGCACATGAAATTATCAGTGAAGTTTGGGTAACAAGGAGAAAATCTCTTGAATTAGGTCTGGCCATACTCCTTGGTGCTTTTGCGCTGTTGCAGTGGGGCTAGGAGGTCTGAGCATCTCCTAGATGTGCTTAAATAGGGCAGGCTGGCATCAAACTCCACCCCAGAGGGGCTCTCCCAGCTGGAGTCAGCCCCTGCTGATGCCCAGCCTGCCTTTGCAGCAGACCCCACACATGGACAAATTCACATCTGCACCCTTAGATGGTTTTATGGGAAATGATGTTTTTAAGGGAGATGAGAAGTGAGTGGTTGCTAAGCACAGTGGAGATGGAGCAAACAGGATGCCGGCCAAGCGAAGGCTGGAGCTGTGTGTTGTTGGAATCCCCATTAATGCTTCCCCAGATAACAAGAACATGGCTTGGTTGCAGCCAGGCTGCCTCAGTGGCCCCCATCTCCAGAGGCCAGTGGGAGACTGCATAATAGTCCAAAAGCAAGGAGAAAACCACATGCCAGAAAATGTCCTTCCCCATTCATTCATGTGCACAGCTTCCCCTGGACACTAAATGATTTCCCCAGGTTTATTTTTTGTAGCGCTTTTCAATGGTTACAGTCGTCAGATGCTTTCCATGACAAGACACTAGTTTTTCAGTTTCTGTTGCCAAAATTCAACTACTGGGGCTTAAATTTTCCAAGTGAGCATCTGCTTCAGTCTAGATTTCGGGGAGAAAACATCTCTTGAAATACGTCTCATGTTTCGTAGTATGAGCTCATGAAAAACAGGGTTGTTTTGTCTACATTTAAGAAAAAAAAAAAAAAAGAATCCTCACTGTTCACAGCAACACTAACATCTCCATACAATAGAGTGAAACATTAAACTTTGCTGGGGAAAGAGGAGTCTGCAAGTTCAAAGCCATGACAAGGAAAGCATCACTGCTGGGGAGGCTGAGCAGCAGCCGGGTTGTTCTGCCCATCACTCCATGAATCTGCCACCAGCCAGACCCACTCCCAGGACTCTACCAAGAGCACGGGGCATGTCCTCCTTGGAGCAGTTGCTAGACTCTTGCTGGATGGAGCAGTTGCACATGTCTGTGTTTGCATCTGTGAGGCTCTGCCATTGATGCTTGGCCTGAGCACAGGCTTTTTCATGGGCAGATGTAACATGGTCATGTCTGGAGAGCACTGCAGAGGTATTTTCAGGCAGGCTGGTTCAAGATGCAGCTGTGATTACATCACTCATTAATTTGTGGTAGAGACAAGTATCCCATAACTCAAGACTAAGAGAGATTTCTAGTGCTTTGACACTAAAGATTAAACAGAAATAAACACATGAGCATCGGTAAAAGTGACTACAAAATACCAGAGAGGGTAAGTGGTTAAGAACAGATAAAAATCAGTTATGTTAGTCTGTAATATGGATTTAACCACAGGGAGGAGAAAGGGATATAGAGACCATGATAAATTAAAAAGTTCTTCACTGTTTATGAATAAAGGATGTATTTAAAAGAATAAAGAGCGTGCGCAGGAGCATAGTTGTGTGTAGTCCATTAAGCTGAGTGTGCTGTATTTTAGACTTGCCTATCTTGCAAGATGGCTCTGAGGTGCCTCGTACCAGCGCGTGTGGGCAAACAGAACGACTTAGTTAAAACATTATTGTCCAAAGCACTCTGCAAGAAACAGTGCTTTTTCTACTAGACTCAGTACTGCCTCCAAGGCACACATGTATTAGTAATAAAATCCTACTGTTTTCTAAATGTTTTTGGGAAAAAAGTACACAAAAGGGCCTATAACGAAGGACAGTAGCAGTACATACATTCCTCTGAATCTTTATAGCCTGTCTGGGAACAGTTACATATGGGGTCAGCCAGGCACTCCAGAAGGGAGCAAATCCTATGTAAAGCAGCACCAAAGCCTTCATTTGTTCCTCGGGACCCCAGCATTCAGGGGGTACTCAAGGGACTGACAAACCTCCAGCCCTTTAGCAGGGTGACTGCCAGCTGGGACATCCTGCAACAGCTCTCCCTAGCAAGGCTGCACTTCCCTAGAAGCAGAAGCACACACTTAAAAACCCTCCGGCACTATGTGAAAAACATAAACAGGCCAAGGCTTGAGGAGTTCCACTGAACAAATGAGAATATTCACATGAACGAACTTCTGCAGTTTTTGAAGTATTAAAGGAGTGCCAAGAAGTATCTGTTTGATAGTAAAGAGATCATTGCTTGAAGTATCGTGGGCTCCACATCCTGAAGAGTTGGGAAAGGATCAGGCTGGAGGGAGGACTGGGGCAATTCCCCGAGCTGTTTTTAAAGGATATTTAAAAAATACAGGCTGCACGTGGAAAAAAAATGGGAACGGTTTTCATAAGAAAGGTTTTGTTCTATCTGTTCGAGTAAAGATATTTATGGTGTCTGCTGTGTCATTCCAGATTTGTCATGGGCCATTAAATATCCACCTGGATATTGCATCATTTAACTACTGGAATGCGTAAGCATTTCTGCTGCTTATGAAAGAGCAACTCTTAGCTGTATAGAGCAGGAGTGCTCTGCTCTACTTTAGCAAATAAATCAGCAAGTGGATCAGATAATACAACTGTGTTCAGCTGTGGTAGACTGATAGTTTTGTGTATTTATTTTTTTTAACTGATCATGACAAGAATGTGAGTAAGGGCTGTATATATTATTTCTGGCCTTTCCTTGAGTTTGTTAAACTTCTCCATGTGTCAGCAGGATCTTGGAGATCCAACTGAGGGGGTCTTTTCTCAAACCAGACCCTGCCCAAACACAGTCGAAAGGCAACCCCTGCAGCCTCACGCTCAGGCAGATGCCTGGTAAGGACAACCAAAAAGCCCATCTCACTTCAAAAATGTGCTCCATGCTTTGTGCATCTGAAGGTGGGAAGGCATTCCTCAGTCAAGGTGTCTCCGATCTGATATGATCTGGAACAGGATTCTGAAACAGTCTCAAATTCTGCTTTTGTGAATGAAATTTCCACACAAACCCCCAAACGTTTTGATGACTGCAATGCCTCAGAGATGTGTCCAGCCTTAGGTAACGCTTTTCCGACTCCTCCCTCACACTGGCTGGTCCAGTTGCTCCACACTCGTGTTCAAGGCCATCCACCTCTTCTAAGTGTGGCTGGTGATGCACACTGTCCTCCAAGGGGGACTTTGGGCGACATGCGAAATTACTACAAACACCATCAGAGTATTTAAAATGGAAGATAAGACTCATGGTTACATAAGGCACTGAAATGGATATTTCCTCAAGAGAAAGCTTCTGATGATGTATCTCATGATGACAGCCCTCTTTGGTGGTCCTGGTTTCTCCAAGATGAAAAAAGCAGGTTTTAATGACTCACACTGCACTGCTGGAAACAAGGTGACACTGTAGCTGTACTGCAGCTGGATGTTGGTATGTGATATACAAATCCAACCGGCCGGGACAGTGCTGGAAAGGCCTGACTCTGCCAAATCCAGGGGGTTTAAAATACATATATTTCTTTCCAGTCCTCAGTGGGGATGGTGGAAAGGAACCTAAACCCTCTCCAAAATCAAAATGCTGTTCTAGAGTGTTATTAGGAAAGCAAGGTGGTTACAGTGGGAGGGATTTATGCAGGCTGGGGGTGAGCTGGAGTGTGGATTTTGGGGCTGAGTCTCCTGGGGCATCCTGTGAGCCAAGCACCCTCCACGAGGGCCAGCAGCCCCACGGCCTTTGGCCATGGTGCGCGTCATCTCACAGAGTCCCTGTGAGATGGGGATATTGGGAGCATGTCAAAAAGGTCAGAAATTCTGGCAGGTCCCTGCCCAGATGACATCAGTTTTGGAAGAACTTTGTAGGAATCAAAATGCTGCTGGGGAGAAAGCAAATGGCTGCAGATCTGCAGCTGCAGGGGAAGGAGAAACTTTTTCTGCAGGAGGGTTTCCTGGCAAGTCACCCAGAATGCCCATGCCCCATCAGATACCTACTTAACATCTCCTGGTTGTCACCAGAGTGGCAGCAGCAGCTGCAAAGGTGGAGGTTGGTTCCAAGTAGGACATTCCTCCCTTCTGGAGCTGCAGGAGATTTTCTTTTGTAATTCCAAGGGGTTGGACCCTAAATCTGATGTGTTTCCTCTAAGCTGCTCATGACAGAAGTCCTTACCCTCCTCCTCTGCTACCAACAGCATGGAACAGTGAGCAAGCAGAGGAAGGAAACAGAGCAAGTTCCCTTGCAGAACAATTTTATCAGCAATTTCAAAGCTGCTCTACGATTCCCAAGCCCATAAGAGGCAGGTGCTCACAGTTTACTGTAAACTAATAAAGAAAAGTGGGAAACAACTTACTGTACTGGGCCATATGGATAGGAAATCTCCCTCCAGGACACACACACTTCAAATAAGCCCATCCTCAAGACACACTATAGGCTTAGGAGAAAGCAGATCCTATAAAGTAAGCTCTGTGGCACTCATCTTTGGAGGGGAGAGGGGGATTGTTTTCCTTGGCATTTCCCATTCCTATTTTGCCTCAGCTCCAGACAGGAAGAAAGCAAAATACACACGTCGTCCCCAGGACAGCACTGGGGAGAAGAGAGGGAGAGTTTGCAGGCTGGGGTTGGTGTTAGCATGCCATGGTGAGTCTCCCTAGTGCCACTCAGCATGAAACCAGCAGCAGTGTTGTATCCAAAAATACCATCGTAACAAAATCATTGTCACACCACTGTTTTCCCACTTTCATTCTGCTACCTGACTTTCAGCAATAGCCACTAAAGCTCACAGGGTGCTTAAATTTGGTATTTCCTTTAGTTTAAATCCATAAAGACTCCACATGGCCAGAGATACACAGAAAGCAGGAACAGTGACAGTGAGACCCATCATAGAGCAACCTGTCCCAATAGATAAACGTCAGCAGACAGCAACAGGTAAAAGTCAGGCTGCTCTTTGCTTTGCTTCTTTCCCAGACCAAGATCTGACTAGTAACAGCTGCCTACTTTATGGCTGTCTCTTTTTATTAATTTATTCCCCTCCATGCCCCCCAAAAAAGGGGAAGAAAAAAAAAAGAATGCTTAAAATTTATGGCTAGAAGAAACCGATTACTGTTGGCAAGTGAACTGAAGGGATCAATTGTTCCATACGGCAAAAGCCAAAGAACTCAGGGCTCTATTCACAAGAAAAGACTGATGTGCTAAAGGGCATGGAAATGCCACTTTTATTGTGTGGCGGAGAATTTTCACATTTGAATCCAAATTCCATAGGAGAGTGTGGTATGCAAGAGACCCAGCTACAAGGGCTGGCCAGACGGCATGTGTGAGCAGAGAGCATGTGCGCGGGGAAAGCATAATACCCTGAGCACAAAGGTTCTGTGTTCGTGTCCTCCCAGCACAATGTTGGGCTTTCAAACAGGCAGGGAATTATGTGCAAAATGCCTGGAAGTCATCACCAAACGTGCTCTGAAACAAGCAAATCTAGAGCAATGTTCTCCCCTTCCTCACCCAAGCACAGATGGTTAGGTCCATGACTGGTGAGGTCCATTTCCATTTCCACTGGCCCATTTCCAGTGCAAGAAAACTTGGTCAAACTCATGGCAATCCCTGTTTTAAGGGTGGGAAAATAAACCCTTCACATGTCTGTGCTTCAGGAGAAGGAACAGCAATTCCCAAGCTGAGCAGGCTGAGGACAAGTGCCTACGGATGGGAGCAGGGATGTGGGGCAGGGTGAGCACAGGCATCGGTTACGGCACGTCAGGAGGAGTCATCAGAGGTAGGACACGAAGAAATACGAGACCCTTGGCTCGAGGACAGACACGCAAACTGTTCATGTGTTTGTACAGTGGGGCATGTTGATAGAGCAGTTAAGCATGATGGATCCGAAGAAGCCAACTCAAGCCACATTTTTGGACATGCATCAAAGGCAGCTCCCGATGAGGAAGCAGAGGGTTCAGGACAGGGTGCTGCCCTGACAGCACGACTTGGCCACCTCAGCCCCACATGCTGTGCTTGCTGGGGTGCTGTCCCCAAACCTCTTGATGCTGGGTGCCACACAGAAAGCAGGAAAGGATGACTCCTACTCAATACAGCTGTTAATCACCAGGTGTTCTGGTGCTTTCCAACAGACAGCTCTACAAGAGCAGAGTCAGATAGGAACTTTGCTTTGCAGTTTTACAAGCAGAAAATAGGAGTTGGGCCTAAATTGGGTACAGCTAGGTACCTCACCCCCCCCAACGGCCTTGGAAATCACAGCCCTTGCTCAGTTAAGTGAAAGANCCAAGGATCGGTGTTAGAAGCACAGCTCCCATCTGGGGCCGGCGCAGTGAGAGCGGGTGGTATCGATGGCCCTCTGGACGGCTGACAGCACAGATGTACTGCAGCTTAGCCTGTGACTAATTTTAACAAGCTGCTTGCACGGTTACAAAAGGCAGATCTGTTGGCATTTTTACTTTCAACCACCTGGTCTCGACAAACATTTTCTGCAAATAGCACATATGTCATGAGGCCGGACTTAGGAGACATGCAAAGCAGGGAGGAGTTTCAATCCCCAGCATGGAGGCAGGGGCTGGAAGTGGTCGTGGCCAGGATGTTTCAATAAACAGCTCAGGTCAGCGTAACCAACAGTGGTCAATGGGCCAAAAAAACACAATATTCATAGAAAGAGGTGAAACTTTTATAGGACAAATGATGCAGTTGGACAAGTCTATTGCTCTGATGGACACAGTGCCTTCTCCAGATGTGGACTGAAGCAGAAAAACCCATAACACACTGACATAAGCCTTGCACAAATTCCTGTCCTTGCTGGGTCCATCCCTATCAAATGCCAGAATAAGAGACACAGCTCGCAAGGGAAAAAGCCCAGAAGATGACACAGGTTTGGCCCTTTGAAAGAGAACAAATTTGAACAGTTTTTATAAAAGGTCTCTGTTTAAAATAACTCCCTCTGTGCTTAAGCCAGCCAGGGAGAACACAGCAACAGAGATGTGGTGCTTTCAGGGATAATCCTGAATCGGTTCAACTTTCAAGATGGATGCCCTTGGGCACTGCTAGGCTCTCTTGGGCAATACTGCCCTTTTTTCACGAGATCCAGAAAACAAGCTGCTCTTATGAACCTAAACATGCAGCAGGGACCACCACAGGTCTCCTTTTCTCGTTCCACAGTGGCATCCATCACCAAAATGCAGGGAGAAAGGACTGATGTGAATTAGTGTAAGAAAGGAACATAGCCAAATTCAAGCATCGTGACTAAGCACAAAGATAACAAAGGAGCTACTAACGCAGCCTCCCTCCATTGACGTTTTCACTGGCAGGCCATTTTGGAATAAGAGTTATTGGGCTCATTGCCAGGGTCACTGGGTAAGTCCAATGATTCATTAAAGGTAAACTTCCAGTTGTTGATCTTGTGATACTCTCTGCCCTTAAAACTAATCCAGCTGTTCACAGAAGCTTCTTCTCGTTTCCTGGAGCCTGGCACAATGAGATGAAGTGCAGGAGAATACAAGAGCATAATGTCAAACTGGTGGGGCCATGACTTGACTTTTCTAATTCATAGGTCTCTTTTTGTGTCTGGGGATGGTGAGGGACTGCTGAAAAGCTGGTCTTTGTTCAGATGAAGGAACTGAGTAGGACGTTGAGTGATGAAGAAACTATCACAATGAAATCATATTTTCTGCCTTTTAGGAGGATGAAGCTGGTTTTTCTCTCTGCATCTAGAATTAATTTACTCTGGACTGGAGAAGCAGGTCAGCCCTGGAAATCTGCACACCCATTCCCCTGTGAAAATGTGTCCTGGCTTGCAAAGCTGAATTGTCACTCCAGCTCACTTTCAGGCTACGTTAGGGCCATTTTCAGACCTTAGAATAAAACAAAAAGTAAAACAAGCAAATAACAATCCAAGAGCTTCTGTGTCAGATCAGGCAAAATGCTGGGTCTCACCTCCTCAGAAAGTGTTTCACATTTTTACTGCAGCGTTACCAAAATGGGTCTCCACTGACCTACTATCTAAAGTTCCTAGTCAAAGCCAGAATATTACAAACCTGCACACGGGCTCACCCCTGGAAAGGGTCAATCAGGAGTTTCAGTAGTTGGTAAAATGTACACTTTCAATTGCCTACACAACACACAAACTCTTCACAACTTGCTTTAAATTAGTCGTGGGACAGCAGAGAGGAATGAGAAGGATTTGAAAAGATGGAGATTNGCCAAGTGGAAATTCTTCTAAAGCAAATGCAAACGTTGAGATTTCCCAGGTTGCGTTTCAGGCTGCGCTGTCTGCGAGCATCTGAAACTCAGGACACACAAACGTTTGTGCATTTAGAAAGAGGCTCATGACTAAAGTTGGGCAAAAGTCTGTGAATTGGAGGAGGAAGAAAAAGCAGCGGGAATGACTTCAACCTGTGCTAGCACAGCCCCGAGGA
>VWZY01004353.1:108555-141119 GCA_013399075.1 Chloroceryle aenea
TTTTCTCTCTGCATCTAGAATTAATTTACTCTGGACTGGAGAAGCAGGTCAGCCCTGGAAATCTGCACACCCATTCCCCTGTGAAAATGTGTCCTGGCTTGCAAAGCTGAATTGTCACTCCAGCTCACTTTCAGGCTACGTTAGGGCCATTTTCAGACCTTAGAATAAAACAAAAAGTAAAACAAGCAAATAACAATCCAAGAGCTTCTGTGTCAGATCAGGCAAAATGCTGGGTCTCACCTCCTCAGAAAGTGTTTCACATTTTTACTGCAGCGTTTCCAAAATGGGTCTCCACTGACCTACTATCTAAAGCTCCTAGTCAAAGCCAGAATATTACAAACCTTCTGCACACGGGCTCACCCCTGGAAAGGGTCAATCAGGAGTTTCAGTAGTTGGTAAAATGTACACTTTCAATTGCCTACACAACACACAAACTCTTCACAACTTGCTTTAAATTAGTCGTGGGACAGCAGAGAGGAATGAGAAGGATTTGAAAAGATGGAGATTTAGGAACAAATGATAATTTATGTCTTCCAGAAAATGCAAGTCAAACCTTGCCTGTTCTGGCCCTTCAGCACTCCTGATGGGAACAGGATATGTGTTTAGCATATCTCCAAGGTATTCTCATATGAACATGACAACCGGGTGCCTACTGTGAGGACAGCTATAACAAATCACCCACATTCTTTTCAAGCCAACGCTGCAATTGTTCTTCTTGTCGGATCATCTGGCTTCAGTGTGGGCTCCCTTCAATTTCTAACACGGAAAGTATTTCCAATAGTTGACAGATGTCTTTCCTCGCTTTACACTCCTTTCTTACCCTCTTCAGTGTTAGCCTTACAGGAAATACCAAGTTAATTGGAAAGATTAAGGAAAGTCTCCTACAGCTATTGAAGGGGAAAGTGGCAGCAGACAGAATGCAGTAAAGGGAGAATAATTCCTTTAACATTTTATTTTAGTATTAAACTTTAAATATTAACAGCCAGAGGAAGGGCAGCCTTTAAAATTATGTTGGATGTTTGTTATCACTCAGCACAAAATAATCTCTCTCATAATATTTTTAAACTTGTAGTTTAATTCCTTGCTCACATATAGAAGACTTTTTCCAAGAAGCAAGCATTTGTAAACAGTTACTAGAAATACAATTTGATGAAGCTGTGCAATACTACAGCGTATGGTCCAGCTCACTGGTTTATCCCACACACAGACCTTGGGTTTGTCATCTATTAATTTCTCCCCTGTGGAAAACGCAATACTCATTCTCAGCAACAAAAAACACCAAAAGGAACACACAGAGCAATTTTTTGAGCATGTAGATACCAACATTTCTATAGAAAGTGTCTCTTAATGAGCGCACTGGATATGGCAAGAGAGTTTGATGCCAATGTTTCTAAAGGATGAGAAGTCCTTTAGAAATGTTCCAGCAGTGGGATCCATGTTTTCACCTCCACCTTCTGTCTCCCATTTCACAGACAAAATGAATATCCTCACACTAGTACCAGCTTGATCTGCTCTATTTACAGGCTATATTCAAGTGTGAGTGGTTCCAGAGAATTTTCTTCCTGAAAGGACACAAAACCCTGTTCTAATTATTTTCCTAATTGTACTGGGGCCATCTAAGGTGTTTGGACAGCAGGAGCCTATAGCACTGCTGAACCGAATATATTACTCCTTCAGTAATGCTGCTTTTGCAGTAAGACAAGCACCATCCTCCTTAGAAACAAAATTTGTAATCAGGAGAGGGGGGCAAATGGACACCTCTATCCTGCAGAGACCAGCTGCAAAATCCCTGCACGAGGGAAGTGTACCATAGGAAAAAAACTCTGCATGAGTGATGCTGAACATACAGCACTCAGCTCCTTTGGTCCAGGGAGAGAGGATGCAGAGATTGGACACAGCTGGAGCATGGATGTAGGAACAGATAATAAATTAAAAACAAGAGCTTTGTGTCCACGCCTAGATGAGGAAGCACAGACAATTAGCAAAGACATGGTAATTGAAGGTCCAAGTCGGTGACAGTAACTGCAGGGCTCTACAGTATCCTGGCAGGAAATCGCTTCATTAGCGTGCAGGTCTCTGAGCTGTTACCACCATTACCACTGGTGAGGATAATTTGGGATAATTTTCAAGATCGGTATTATTTGTGTCATGCCAGTCAGCATTTATCCTGCAGGTCAAAACTCAGCACTCTTTTAAAAAACATTTCAAAGCATTACCTGCTCAGGCATCTGGAAGTGCTTAGAGGCATGTGAACCTGTTTGCTATTTATGCTGCTTAACTGTTCCCATGTTAGACTGTGGTGGAAAGTTGGGTGATAGTAAAGAAAATAGTAAATTGCAAGACCCAGCACCTTTCCCAAGGCCATGGGAAGTTAAAAGTCCACTGGCAGCTTGGTTGTTCTTTGGTTTATTCTTATCTCATTCCTTGAGAGTGCTGGGGAGCAAATAACAGGACAAGGGAAGGAAAGTGAGGAGTAGCCATGATTTCAGATGAGGAGCTGCTTCAGTGACATCAGGATGAAGACTGCCAAAGTCTGATGGAGAACAGGAGCATTCAGAAGGGAATCTACAAGGAACAAGGCCTTAATGAAGGATGCCTCAGCTGAGGATGCTGAACAGGTGGGATGCAGTGAGGAAGGATCTTCTGCCAGGAGCCATAAAGCCTGAAGAAATCTCATGGGAATTGAGAAGGGCTGCAAGAATGCTTCATGAACACTTCTGAACTGCCAGAAAAGAAGTCATAGTCCTGCAAGTCATAGCAAAATAACCCAGGGTGCATCCTGGGTAATCCTGATTTATAGTTCAATGCAGTTTTGTGTTAGTAGATCATACCTCCACATGCCGCATGTGGTGGCTGGCAGAAGGAAAGAGATAAATTACAGCAGAAGGCAAGCTGTGGTGCACAAAAGCTCCCAAATGGCCGTGCTCCAGAGGCAGGACTATCACCTTATGCAAACAAAGCAATAGCAATCAAAGTTCAATGATGACAGAGGCAAAATTGTACATGCTGGAAGGTGCTCACAGCACTGCAAGGGGCAGAAAGGGATTGACTGCATTAAAGCAGAAGGGACAGGGAAGACCTCAGCTGAGCCTACAGGCATGGTGAACAACACACTTCAGTGAAACTGCATTAAAGCAGAAGGGACAGGGAAGACCTCAGCTGAGCCTACAGGCATGGTGAACAACACACTTCAGTGAAACTCCATCACAAAGAGTGATACAGAGATAAGTGGGGATATGCCACTTGCTACAGGACACTCATCCCTGGAGGACACAGGGATGTTCAGAGAAGTTGAGAAAATACTGAGGCAAAAAGAAAGTTCTCATCTGAAGAGCCAGTACAATTTATCTCAAAAGGAAACAAAAAAGGAGACGACAAAGGAATCCACTTTCTACTATTCAAAGAAACTGATGAGGAATTAATCTTTTCCATCTCCCATGACTCTAGAACTACCAGAGCAAGACCAGTCCAGAGGACAGCAAAAGACACGTTCATGCAACCTCATCACTAGGATGTGGCAGCCACTACCATGAGATGTCACTGATATTGAAGCCCCCTCTAGCATCAGGAGACAACTGCAAATGAGATGTGTATGAGTACCCTGAATTATCACCCAGGCTCTGAGCTAGGCACACTCTTGGAATTATTATGCAGAGCAGTTTTAGAAATGCTGTACATGGAGCTGCAAGCTACAGATTTTTAGTGTCTTTCTCTAAAGTAGCTCCCCTTTGGGGGAAGGACAACGTGCTAAAGTGACAACTTTTCTTCCTAGTCCACAGCTAATCCAGCAGCAGGATGAGTGCCCCATCGCAGAGACAAGGGCAGTAACAGACACAGCAGCACTCACTGCTATGGTTTAACGGTGCCCCAGTGACACACGTGAGGCAGTGTGAGGACAGACACCTGCCAGTTCCCAAAGCCAAAAAATTCCTGAGCCAGGGGCAAGAAAACAAACAAATACAACAACAACTTGCCCCAACAGCAACTTGGGGCAGGAGTCCTGGCTTGTCTGGAATATCAATAAATTTTTCTTTGGAAGAGCATGAGGTTTATCTGCTCTGAGAACACCCCCTCAAATATTCGGGGTCGTGTATTCCTCCTTAGCTTTGGAGTTATTTTAAAACTTTGTCCTGTCACCATCCTTAGGCAAGCAGCCCATGGCAGAGCTCCTCTGCCAGTCTGCACCTCTCTGCATGCCACAGTGTCCCCATGGGATCTTCTGGCCCAGGTGCCCATCATCCCACATCCAGACCATTTCCCAGTCTGTGAATGGATGCAAGCCATTGCAAGCCACAGCCCAGGAAATCGTGCACCAGCCTGATCTCCACATCATGACACCAGGCCAAAAAAACTTTCCATTTTCACCCTTTAATGCACATCGACATAATACAAATTTCTACAGTGAAGATCTCCATTTTCTTGTTTTGCTCCTCTCAAGCACTCCACAGGATAGTTGGTCACCATTTTTCTTCACCGGGTCACTTCTTTTGCTCTTGCTCTGCCAAGGCTTATACTCAAATCTCACTTTTCCTTTGAATCCCATGTTGTAATTACCATTATCTAATTCTTTTCCAAGAGAAAATAATGCCTCCTGGTCTTTAAATCATCTCAGATCTGTGACCTGACTTTAAACACATTCAGCTGAAAACCATTAGCAATTATTCAATTGCCTTTGCTGTAAAATGGCTCAAATTACTCAACTTTAGTCTGCTATTTGAAGAAAAAATATCAATTAAACCTTCAGGTTTAGAGAACTTACATTTATACGGTAGAGGCATTTAACAGGACTTTGATTCTAAATTTTTTCCACCAGCTTCAAGCAGAAGCCTTATTCAGAGCACAACTTTCCTGCACATCCCTATCTGAGAGGATGCTGGGTCCAAGCATGCCATGGACCTGAGATGATGCTGGGTCCAACAGCATGCTTGGGACCATGGCTGAGCTGTCAGCTGGGTCAGTGACACATTCCCTACCACAGATCCCCAATGTACAAAACTCCTTCTTCTCAGTCATGTGGCAAGAGCCTTATTTAACTCCACTAAATACTTTGTCCCCATGATGTTGGTACCACAGGATTTTTTTTCGATGAAAAGAATAAGGGGGGTGGAGGGAGAAAAGATTAAAAAAAAAAAAAGATGAAAAAAAAAGTTAAGTCTCAGATGCTGACAAGAGCACTGTTTCTGTGTACGCCCATCCTCCCTGCTGTCTTTTGGCAGTGAACAGGGCTCAATTTTCTCCCCTTCTGCTCTGAATTTGATTCTTCTTCGAGGCTTGGGATGTTGACACACTCAGGTCCTGGCCATTAAAATCATCGGTTGTACACAGCACACCCCTCTGGCACTAGTCACAAGAAAGGGTGACTGCAATTTTAATGCTATTGATTTGATTTAATGCTATCAATTTGATTTTGTGAATCCAGTTTTTAATATCTCTAAGAAACCCCGAGCTGCATTTTGTCTCCATAATCCATAGGAACAGATATCAAAATTTGCCAAAAGAGGGAGCATTCCCTAAACGCTTGGAGACGGACAGTCTGTCCCAGTGGAGGGTGCAGCATTCCTGCTGCCTCTATCCATACCAGAGCTTGTGAGGTTTTGCAATAGGGCGAGCTGAAAAAACCCACAGCTGGACACCATCGTGTCTTTATGTTCCAGCTTGTTAATATTGCAGGGCACCAGGTCATCACCCCATACACAAGCAATCAAACAAAGCATGGTCTGCCCCCCCTGGTTAGGTATGAGGTGCTGTGGACTGACCTGGGGACCTCAGCATGTGTTTGGCACCCTGCTGGAGACATCCAGACACAAATTCACCATTCAGGGGCAGCTGGAGCTGGGTACAACTGCTCAGGGCAGCCAGGAGGCAACTCAGGGTGGATACAGGCCAAAGGACAATATCCTACATGAAGTTCTTTGGACCACCAGCACCTTCTTTTGAGGAGTTGCTCTGAGACTGTGATGCTTAGATAACAAATTTCCCCTGGATCCATCTTCAGCACAGTCTGAAGGCAGAAACAGTCAGTGCCCTGATCCAGGGTTGGTATTAAATCTCTTTTGAAATGGAAGAGGGAAAGATCGGGTGTGATGCCATTACTGATGCCACTGCAGAGAAACACTCGACTCACAAGTGTCTAATTCAAACACTGGGCCAAACTCAGATGTGGCTTCTAAGCAGCACAAATCAAAAGACATCAAATGTTCAGAAAGAGGGCACAAAAGTTTACAACGCGCCAACCTCCTGCACACGCACCCACCCCCACCTCCATCTCAGATATTTTCTTAAGAGCATTTCTGGGGCTGACAGTCAGTGCTGCAGAGGAGGCCAGCGTGAATCCCTGCACCACAGTAGTGGTTTGGCAGCTTTATGATGTTTTACATCACTTTTGCAAAGAACACCATAGCTATAAAATTTGTAGTTTTCCTAAACCCCCAGAATCCATTTAATCAAAACAGTTCAGCGGCCACACCAGGGCATTATGCAAGTGCATGGCGGCTTCTCCTTTGGCTGCTGGAGGAGGAATTTGCTGACAAGTCAAGATTAAACTTTCAGTTCCTTCTGCTCTCCCCAGTCATTATGTGCTGTTAAGAAGAAATTTCAAGTTAATTAATTCAGTCCCAGGAGAGGCAAATGCACACGGGATTTCTTTAACGTGGTGCAGCTATGGAAGGGAAGGGCTGAGCGTATTTACTGCTGTGCTGAAAACAGCTCATGTTCTTTGGAACTCCCTTCTCATCTTCCATGGCACAGGGTGTTGTTGTGGGGTAGCCTTGTTGGAAATCATTTCACTTGAAATTAATTTTGCAGCCCCTAAATGGATTTGCACTGCCAAACCTCTGGATTTCTGAGCTACTTTTTGTCATGCATTTTGTTTTCTTCCTCAGAGCTGCCTGTATTCACGGCCCATAACTTGGCACGAGCACCAGGAGCCGCACCTCACCTCCTTCCAAGCCAGAAACTGGTAGGCAGGAGATACGGCCCTATAAAACACAATTAACCTTTTCATTAAACAACAGCTCCCCGAGTGAAAACCAGGCCATATTGAAAGGAACGAGACTGCTTTATGTTAACGGCATGTCTCAAACCTTAAAATAAAATATTTGTGCTTACATAAATAGTTGGAAAGGTAAAAGTGTCATAACATTGGGTGTTTGTTATTGGAGCCGGAGCTTGCCTCCTGCCTGCAGCAAAATGTCATAACAAAGCCAGCGTTGGGCTCACTGCGTTTACTCCTCGCTGCAGTGTTTAAAAGTCAAAGACAATCCTGGGCTATAAACAGATTGCATGATACCTCACGCAAAGGCTCCTGTCAAACTGGGGCTTATTTTAACATGGCGTGGACCCAGCATCATCTCAGAGGGCGCAAAGCTGAGAACCCCCAAGAAGATGCTGGGTTGAAGGGCAGCATGGACCTAAGATGATGTTGGGTTCAACCATGCCATGGGCACAGCAGCTCTGCAAAGCTTTGCACTACCTGAGATGATGCTGGGTCTGGAGCATACCTGGTATCATGATCTAGCTTGGGATCTGGACTGTCGTCTCAGGTCCATGGCATACTTGGGACCATGGCCCAGGTTGGGACCTGGACCAGCATCAGCTAAGCTCTATGGCATGCTTAGACCCAGCACCATCTCAGGTTGTACAAAGCTTGCAGAGCTGCTGCGTCCACAGCATGGTTTGATCCCAGCATTGTCTCGGGTCCATGGCATGCTTGGAACTGCCAGCTGCAGAGCACCCTTCTGCTCCCCAAAGCCTGCCCTGACACCATCCTCAACAGAAAGTTGACTGCAGACAACTCTGCCATAAAATCTGCTTTTTCAGAAATCACCTTCAGTCCCAGTTCAAGCTAAGCCAGGCTTTCCAACCCACCCGAGCTCACACGAGGCTGGAGGGAGACTTTTATCACACTTGGCCAACAGCAGCAGCTTCCCAGCTGCTTGCAGCACCAGAGGAGCCAGGGCTGGGAGCCGCAAGCACTCGTTGCTGCTCCTCCCTGCCAGCGGGGCCCACCTGCTGCAGCAGGATGGTTTGGCAGCAGTTCAACCTTGCAGGCTATCGATCCCACGGCTGGGAGAGGTTTTGGCCATGGAGGGACTAATGTAACTCTGGTGCGCTGCAGAGTGGGGCAGGGGGATCTGCAGGGTCTTTGTGGATGGTCAGTGTGCTCCCACGCTTCTAAGGAAAAGGAATAGGGCAGTGATGGAGCATTAAGGAGACTACACATGAAGGTGGCTCCCATGATCAGCTTTGAAGTAGCTCTGCCCTGATGGTTGCTCTAAGGCAAGGACCATCCCCAGCACTTCACTGACACCCACCTGCCTCCATGGACAACATGCAACCCCTGGACTCATAGGTGTCTGTGACATGTGCTTGGTGTCTGTCCCCTTGGTTTCTACACCTTGACCCACCCTGGTCATTCAAAGCCTGGATAAGAAGCAAGGAGAGATTTAGTGCTACAGAACTGAGGCAGGAAAGCCCAGCATACATTCTGACAAGGTGTATCTGGGCAGAGGGCAGGAAAATTACAAGACATCTCTATCTGAGAAGTGGACTGATGTCCTTCTTCTTTAAAATTGCCGTAGGTAACCTACAACATTTGACCTGCTTTGCTATCACAGATAGGTACTGATTGCTGCCTTGGGGAAGCTGCACTCAAGTGGTCCTGGAGAGCAGCTGGCAATTTTCCATGAACCCCAAAACAGGGACAGCCTGCATGTCTGTGCCTCACCGTGCAGCAGAACCTGTCCTTAGGACTGTGCCTGACCAATGCATTTCTGCAGCTGTGAGCAGCCAAGAATTAACATGCAGCATACAGCAGCATGATTCCCTCCAAACAGCTGTAGAAATACTTAGCCTAAATTAAATAAGCATTACCATAGCAGCTCAGTGCTTATTTACAAATGAAGACCTGGGGGCTGCAGCCAGACCTGCTCACCCCAGTCCCCACAGACTCCCAGAGCCAGGGCAGGAAGCCTGCAGGCTTTGCATGGGGACAGGACTGGATGATGGATTGGAGGATCAGGGTTGTAGGCTGTACTACTCGCTCCACAGCTCTCTGGGGTCATTCAAGATGTAGGTAATGATTACCAGGTTTCCAAAGGTTAGGGGATCTTTCCCTGAAGAGCTGAGCCTGTGGCAGAAGCCACCCTCCTGCCTGGAGGCCAATGCTGTGAGCAAAGATGATGTCTTTATATGACCAGCCCCATGGAGATGTAAGTCCTTGATGAGCTGAGGCATCTCTCCATCATCCACCAGAGAACCTCTCTCCTGGGCAAGGAGGTGACCCTTGTACCTGCACCCATGACTGTCCTCTTTCCAGCTCCCTCTGACTCGGGAACCCCACTCTGCCCCAGACCTACTCAGCCTTGCAGATCCTTTCCCACATCCTTTCCCCACTAGCACCCTTGGCATATATTTTCAGAAGCAGGTGTCTATTCAGATGCTCTTAAATCCACACAAAAGCCCCTTAAACCATACAATTTCCAGAACCCCTGCCCACTCAGTAACCCGCTCGAGTCCCTAGAGAGACATCAATTGTGCTTAGTGAGGATCTACAGTGGAGCAAGATCCTGCAGCTGCAATTCCTGCCCTCAGGAAAGTCCTTGATGGTTTATTTGCCCTGTATGGTCTGCAGCTGCCCCATGTAGACGTGTTTGCTGGCCCCACGAGGGAGCAGTTGCAGGCTCATCTCTGGATGGGGTGAAGGTGGGCAGGAGCGGACAAACAGCAGCGAGCAGAGCATAGTTGTGAGACATCATGAGAACAAGTCATGATTTCTGTTGTTCTCTCCCATTCCACGACAATTCAGGATCATACTGTTCCCACTGGGAGAGGACTCCAGAGCTGTCCTCCAGCTGGGCTTCCCTGGGCCCCAAAACCTACCTAGCTGCAGCAACCCTTCAAAGGGTTTCACTCCTGACCACCTGCCCGGAGAGCAGAAGAGATTGGTGCCAGTGATGCCAGGCTCCAGGTCTTTATTAAATGTCCCTGAGGGACAGAGGGAAATCCAGATGCACAGAAACACTGATGAGTGAAGGACTTTCCTGTTTACCGAGCTCGGCTCCTATCTCCCCATTGCATCACCCAGTGCCTTGAGGTTGAGCTGGTGCAACACTTCTGGCACAGGGATCCGTGGGGCTCAGGAGGAGCCCCAAGGCAAATTCAGGCACAGGTGGGCAGCGCAGGTGGGGCCAGCGGGTGCCAGCAGCAGCGGGCTCTTGTGGGCAGGAAGCCATCACTGCTATCACACTGGAATCAAGCTCTCTTCTGCAAAGCACCTCGGCTCCAGCAAGCTGGCATCCTCCTATGGAAAAATGTGCTTGGAAGCTCTCCAGTCATCGCAGCTCCAGAGAGTAATTGATAACCCTGCTGCCAGCCAGATACCCCAGATTGTCCTTCTTCCTCCCCACTGGGGAAGGACATTTCAGATCCCTTCTCTTCCTGGTCCAGCCTTTCAGTGCCTACCCTTTCTCAAAAGAAATTTGTGCAGAGCCAGAAGATTTTCCCACTTTATTCTCAGAATATCATAATATTTTCTTTTTTAATTAAATTGCATTCCCCATCTGCCTTGCATACATATTTTGGGTTGTCTACTTTTGCCAAACATAAGGTCAACATCCATGCTACTAACTTGCTATAAAAGAACACAGTTTTATCTAAAACTGATGTCTATTCACAATTCTGACCACACCCAGGCTAGGGCTATGTGACTTCACTGCCCCGAATTCCCATCAAGAGTTTTTTAATGCGAGTTCTCATTTAGCAGCACACACAGTCCTGCTTTCTTCATTAGCAAACTCAAACCTCACAAGAATGATTTATAATATTTCTATAACAACGGTGAACCTGCAGAGAGGGGTTGCCGTATTTGATTTGAGGTGCAAGGAAAGGAGCAGGGTTCTTCCAGAGCTTAGTTTTAAAGTTCCAGAATTGAGTGAAAAGAGTTAAAGCAAAAGCATTAATAAGAGAAGCTGAAGTGGAGACAGCCAGGAAAAGCAAATCCCAACCTGCAGCATGCAGACCAAAAGAAGAAAGTCTGTACAGTTGGCCTGAAAGGCAAAGCACATAAATACAGGTATAGCAGGGCTTCTGTGATAGACGCACTAAAACGAAAGAATCTCACAGTACTTCCACAGGCTGCTTGTCCAGAGTTTCCAGCCTTTTCCAAGGGAGGTTGTAATCTCCAACTCCCTCATTTTACAGAACTGAAGCACAAAGATTAATAATTCATAACAGCTTCCATCTATATCCTGCAATATGGGAAGGACAGAAATGAGCACGCACTGGCCAGCATATATCCAGAAGCTCTGTTGAACTCACAAGGGAAGGATTTTGGACAAGAGCTCACCCGTTCACATGCTGTTGGGAAGCACAGCGCTTTCCCTCTCCATCTCAAAGCTGAAGAAAAGACTGCACTCAGCTATAAATCTGGACTTAAGATCTGCAAGGCCAAATCAAGATAAGCACAAAGCAGAATGCCTGCAAGTATAAACTCATCTTCTTCAAAGCATTTCAGGCCCCAGCTGCAAATTGGTTTATTCCGAGAACAAATTATTGCTCAACTACTTGGAAGCAGTCTTCACAGAATTTCAGGCTAAGCATCTTTGATTGAAAAGACCATAATATCAGTGATAAATAATATCACATGAGAACACAGAAGGAAGCCTCAACCCCACTCAAAAGTAAGGCAATTAACTGCAAGACATGTTCTATCACTTGCTGCTCTTCACCAGTCAATAAGTTGCCCAAGAGTCTTCCCCATGATATTATTCAGAGTGTCCTTCCTCCGTGCAACACATAACAACCTTCCTCCTCCAAAATAAATGCACACTGAAGGACAAATTGTCTCTCCCTGTTAAGAGAGTTCTGGCTGGTCCAGGAATTTGGGGTGAACTTCAAGGATACCCAGAAAAAAAAAACCCAACACATATCCAGTCAATATTAACTACTGTCCTTGCCAAGCAGAGCACAGTCACATCTCAAGTACATAACTTCTTTTGGGAAAGATGTTGCAGGACAACGCAGGTCATCTGTGAATTCACAGCAGCTGGTGGCCTTCTGGATTCAGCATCAGAAGCCCTGAGGCCCTCCTGCGTGCCCACCACCTCCCACCTGCACAGGCACGACTCTGCTTGGGCAAGAGGAGAAGTGGAGGGAATGTCTCTTCTCATCTTGTCCCGCTCAGTGTTGTCTGAGGCACTGTTTGAATGTGTGTTTGGAGAGTCATGGGGCTGTGCAGTCGGATAGCATGATGCCATCATAGGTTATAATCTTTCCTTTTTACTTTTTCCTACAGACGTAGAGAATTGCAAACAGAGTATTTACCCTCCAACGTGTCAAACCTGTTCCTAAAAATCACCCATCTCTCTTTCCCTTCCATTCCACATGGGGAAGAGTGTATGAGGAGGGACAGACAGAATGAGGGAGGACCACAGGGGGTGAAGAAGGGCTGGGAGAAAGACAATGTGAGAAGGCAAGAAGATAAATAGAAACACATGAGGTAAAACATCCCTCACTTCATCACTAGACAGCTCAGCAGGGTCACAGATGACATGAGGAACAAGCCCAGTAACCTCAACAAAATACCATACAGGTTGTGTTAAGACAAGAGACTTCCCTTGGGGCCCATTTTGAACTTGGGTTTGCCACCACATTGGGTTGGTCAGAGGTGGTGCTGCTGCTTGCGGGGGGTTCTCAGGCACACATGCAGAGTGGAGCATAGAGCAGATGCCTGTGCTAGCATGGAGCCAGTGAGCTCAGATACCCCAGGCACTTCCAGCAGCTCTGTGCATTGGGGCTGTGTGCAAGCAGCTTGACATCTGAGTCAACACAGCTGGGCTTGGTCCGGTGACTCCTGGGCAGCAGAGGACTGTGCTGTGGGGACTTGCCCCTCAGCAGGTGTGCAGGATAAGCAATTTGCAGGCAGGATTGCAGCTGAAGGAGCAGACTTAAAAGGCAAAGTTTATCTTTGCTTTTTGCTGCTTGATATTTTTTAATTGAAGAAAATGCACGTGATGTCTTCCCCTTAGGGATCGGGCTGCAGGAGCTCTCTGGAGCAGCAGAGCATCATCTTCCTCAAGTACTTTGTTGCTTATCAGGGAAATAAGAGACACCAGAGCTGCATGGTCCACAGCCCCTCTCTTCTGTGTCCACCTGAGCCTGGGGGGGGTCACATCTGGGGAAGAGCATCCACCTGCACTGGATTACTCTTTTTCGTGTTGACCTCATTTTGGCTATCCAGCTCAGCATTTGAAGTTCCTCTGCAGAATCAAATTTAGCAAGGTCCATACCTGGGCTGAAAAAATATATGTCCCGGGAGCACTTCCTTGGCCATCCTGGCTTTCATTAACCAAGCTTCTCCACTGTCCTTTTTTCACACCCATTAAACAGCACCAAAGGGAGCTGGCAATACATTTTCCTTTGCCCTTCTCTTTTGTGCTTCTCCCTGATGAATGGCTGAAGCAGATGCACAGTTGTCTTTGAAGGCTCTGGCAGATGAGCATGTTGAATCAATGATGGATTGGACCAAATGAATCACAGTGTGCGAGAAAGCGCAAGGCAATGATTTCTAAGTGGCCTTCACATCTTTACACTTCAGAACTTGCTTTAAAAGCCTGTTTTCTTCTTTTTATCTGGTTCCAGTTTCTGCAGTGCCTTTGCATATGTTGAGGGAGGTAGGGGGGAAGGAGGGGAACCTTTACATATAAACAGAAGATTCCACTTCTCCATCAGACAATAATGCAGCATTGTCATTTAGGGAGTTCAAATAGCTGGGAAACCACTTCAAGGCCATGCAAAACAACTGGGTAGCATCAGAAAGAACAACAGTTGGCAAACTGAGCAGCAGAGTTTAAAACTCCAGTATAGCAAACTAGCAAAAAAAAATCCCACAGCTGGTTCGGTGGCCCACCTCCCTTCTTTGGGACGTAGAGCTGCTTCAGAAAGCAGCTTTAATGAAACATTTTTAGGATACAGTGAATTGCCAGAGATTACTGGATATGTAACTGCTGCTGGTCCTTCCCAGCTGAAACACTGCACACTCGGCCAAGTCCCACGTGTCCCTATCCGCAGCAAGTGGGAGGTCTCCAATACCCATTCTGAGCATCAGTCATTTCCAGCTTGGCTGCTCTTGAGCCCTCCCTGTGACTGACAATGTGACTGTGCTCATCAGGCAGATGTTTTTCTCCCCATAGATACACCAGAGTGGATATAGGAAATGAAAGCCACTGATTTTGCAGTGCTGCTGGAAGAGCAGTGCTGCTTGCTGGGCACAGGAGAGGGGCAAAGTTTGTGGAAAATTGAATTGTTTTTTGGGCTGACATCAGACAAGAAAGAGAAGAACATGTATACTCACACACACACGCTTTCAGGCTCAGATATCTGAAAAAAATCCCAGCAAAACCCGTACCCCAGGCTGGGTATTGGTTTTTATGGCCGTGCAACACTTCGCACACGTTCACCTCCAGGTCACTGCCATACTATTCTGAGAAGGCATTGTGTGCCCACGTAACACTACCACGAGGAGAATGCCTGGATAGAGGTCTTCCCACACACGAGCCTCTGTGGGATCTGCTTTACGTTACAGCTCAGGACAATGCCACATGTGGAAATACAAGTGGAAGCTTGTTCAGAGCACAGAATTTGCAAAGCCTATTTATTTAAATAGAGCAAAACACAAGCCAAGGACAGCTTGGTTTGACTTCCTGTATTCTGGATACCCCACATGAAGCTCAGTAGCACGGAGAGGCTGAGGCAGCAGTGTCAGTGTGGGGCTGTGCACACTGGAATTATCCCATAGGGGAGAGCTATGGTGGGCACAGATGGAAGGGCAAACTGGAAGCTGATCCCAAGGCCCTTCTCAGAGATGCAGTCTCAGCAGAAAGCAGAGAAAAAGCTCCCAGAGGCATATGAAGGGCTTACTCCTCCAGCATCCTCTTCCCATAACTGCCACTTCTCAGTTCGATTTGCATAGGAGCTGCCCCCCCCACCCCACAGCATCAGCACCGCTGTCCACCCTGCTGTCTGACTCTTTGCTAGTGGTACCAGCAAGGGACAAATCCCTCTGCTCCACAGATAATGGACTTGGATGCATAAACTCCTTTGGAAACCACAAGCTTGCCCTGATCAGGCCACTGCCCTGACCCCAATAAACAGCAGCCTCCAGCACTGCAGGCAGGGACAGACCCACTCCAGCTTCCCAATAAATATTCAAAATCTCTGTGGTCTGGTAACCAGTGCTCTGGAAAGTGCCTTACTGCTCTCTAAACAGGCAGTGATATTTATGAAGTCCTATGAAGTTTGGAAGTATTATTTTATCCACGGACAATGGAAGTTGGGACGAGCTGAAACATGATTTTCTTGAGCTGGTTTTCCAGCACAACACCAAGTTTAGAGTGAAAACAGTGGGAAGGGCTGTACGAGGCTGCTGTGGCCAGAGGACGGTACTGCAGACTCCCCAGCAGGAGAAGAAACGTGTGGAAATGTGTGAAATAGAGGTGCTTAGACAAAGGAAAGTCTGTTAAAGTAAGAAAAGCCTGAATAAACAGTTTTTTCCCCCAATACCACTTTCAACTTCATCCAGCCAAAGCTTGAAGAGAAATGAAGGAGGCTGATTGTCCAGTGGTGGGAAGGCAGATGGTGGCTTCCTTTGTGGTAGCACCAGTGGCAGGGACGTGTTTATTAAGCATCTCACATGACTGATCCAAAGAGGACTCTGGACCTGCAAAGCCAAAGCAGTCAAGTACTCACAGGGGTTAAATCTTCCTTGCTTTGCAAACCCCTCAAACATTTAAAGAGAAATAAAAGCTCTCCAGCTGAAAACCCAAAGAGCACGCTGCCCTCAGGAACCCCACAGACACAAAGACAAGTGTCAGGACAAGCTGAGGATGCTGTGAGCTGCACAGCCCAGGTGCAGCACTGTGAAACATAACATTACCATCCCAAGGAAGCATTTACAATCACCCTTGTCACGTTTGTCACCAGTTCTCAGCACTTGCAGATGCACACACTGTAACCCAGCGGGATGCAACCTCTGCTCAGCAACACCCAGTGCCTCTGCTGGACTAGAGGGCACCACACGCTTTGAAGTTTTGCTCCTCCAACAAGAGCACTAGTTGGTATGAGAGCTCACTTATTAGGAGATGAAGATGATTAATTGCCTCTCCCCCCTTCCCCTCTGAGGGAGGGCTCCTCAATGTTGTCTCGCTGACAGTGATTTTTCAGGACCATATGGCACTTCCACATCCCATTAGTAACGCGCCTGCTGCACCCCAGCCGCTCCACACTGAGTTTCATCTTTCACAGGGTCGAAGAACATGAAATACCAACACACTGGCCGAAAACTGCAAGGTCAGAAAGTTTAGGGAAATACTTTTTGGGAAAAAAAAAAAATAAAACAACTTATTTTCTGCTATTGACAGTGCTGGTGTCACATGGCACCAACATTGCTGCAGAGGGCCACCAATTTGATCTGCTCTAGTTTTGTCCTGCTCTGGCAGGGGGTTGGACTCAATGATCCTTGGAAGTCCCTTACAACCCCTAACATTCTGTGATTCACACAGAGAAGAGTCCCATCTCTGAGAGGATCTTTGGTGAGTGTGATGCTGAGAAGTCCTAACAGAGACCCAGGCCAAAGAGGTTGGGTTTTCTCTGTCATTACAATGCATTTTTATAAAACCAACTGAAACCCTAGTTTTAACTCTCTTCCCTCTGCCCCCACATTATGGGGCTTCCTCTGGGACAGGGGTATTTTTCCTCTTTCTTGGCCTAGCAGCAGCTGCAGGGAATGTGCCCCAATATCCACTGCCCCAAGGAACCTGCAGACTTCATGACAGACACAGTATGGCGAGAGAGGCACAGGGTGCATGATGGTGCAAAGCTATAGCTGTATTAACAGGGAGATCTAAATTAAAATGGCCTCAAGCTGTGTGGGTTGTTGGGTTTTGTTTGGTTGTCTTTTTCCTCTCTGAAGTTCATTGTATAGTGTCTCCTAACCCCTCTAATAGTGCAGCACTGTGCTCTCATCTTCTTCGTGTGGGTACCTTCATCTGACCACAGGCACCTATGAGAACAAATTCACAGCACCAGCAATTCCTGCTCCCTGCAGCTCGTCACCAGTGCCCAGGTGCACCACAGAGACTTCTCCCAGCTTATCTGCAGCAGAACAAAGCACCTTTTGCTGCCAGGCACCTGCAGAGCAATAACGTGGGTGCTCTGGTCCCAGTGCCCACTGTGTGGCAGAAGCCAAATCCCCATGGAGAGCAGGCTGTGCTCCAGCGAGCACCGTGGCCCAGTGAGAGAAAACACATCCAGTCGCTAATCCGCGCTGCACAGCCCCCCTTGGCAGGCAGTGTGGAAAATGCCAGAGCTTGTAGATAGGGTCTCTAAGGAGGACAGTTTCCATAACCTAAAGCAAAGCAGGAGAGGCTGCCCCAGAGGCCAGAGTGGCCAGGGGCCAGCACCCACCTCCTGATCAGCTGGCAGCTCCTGGCCACAGAAGGTTCAAACCTGGCAGGCACTTGCCCTGCAAGCATTTTGCTCGCTTATCCTATATCTGGTTGCTGTTTTTACTGGAGAAAGAGTCCAGCCAACTAAAAAATAAATACAGAAGACAAGCATAGAGCAGCTTCCAAATGACACTATTTGACTCGGTCATTCAGTTCCCATCACAGAAGACAGTTGGTTTTTTTCCACAGAAGAAGCAGTTCTTCAGCTCAGCCCCTTCTTTAGTGCCCCGTGCCCAGGAGCTGGGCACCCATAGCCAGAAAATGCCACCAGCATTGGCTGCCACCCACTCTGGGACCCAAGCTGGCTCACAGCATCTCTGCAACCCCAGCAAGCCCTGAAAGGACTGGGGACTGCCGTCACAACACTGCCCCAAGGGTCCAAGCTGGGACCTGCACCAGGACTTCTGCCTTGTTGTCACCAGGAGAACCCGTGGCTTCCTGCTCCAGTGGGCAAGGACAAGAGATCCTTCTCCCACCAGACACCTGGTAATGGGCAGTGGTCTTTACCATAACACTTTCAGTCCCTCCATGAGGGAGGCTGGGAAAATTCTCCCTCAAAGACCTTCAGAGCCATGTATGGGAAAAAACAAAGAAGGTGAGAGGAAACCAAATCCCCACTGAACTGTGAAAGACCCCTGCCACCAAACCCCAGTGCCCACGGGACACATACCTTCCCCAGCCCTGTGAACATGCCAGCAAACCTTGCTGCTGTCTGTCTAATGTATTCTGTATGGAACGTGCACCTCCGAAACATTACTTAAAATGGGAATAAATCCTTCACAAGACCTCCACATGACAGATACCACTTGATTAAACTGCCAAGTGAGGAACTTTTATTTTAAGGAAAAATCTACAATTAACCTATTGTCACTCCACAGCAGGGGGAAGTAATAAACTGTATATGTCTGCTTTCTAGCCAAGTCCAAAAGGTTTATCCACAAGCCCTTCTTAGCAAATCTCCTCTACAAGTTCTTTTGATACCTTATGGATTTGCTAAACATTTATAACATGAAAGTGAGAATATTATACACACTGCCCTGGCATAAATCACAGGTCTGATCTTCTGTATACACTGGCAATGGAAAGAGGACCAGGGAGGAGTAACGGGGTTCTAGGCTGCAAGGTAAATAATTGCAAAATTTTCCCTCATCCCTCCATCCAGCACTAAATGCACACCAAGCTATTATGAGAGGCTGGTTCTCCCCCAGCCCCTCCAGTTTTTCAAGTTTTACACCTGGGGAAAGAAGAATGAACACTCACTGTTAGACATCGGTGAGGTGAGTGTACAGGACATTTAAGAAGTGGAAAAACATCTGTTTAGTCCAGATAGAAACCAGATGGAAGGGGTGGGGGGGAGGTGGAGGATGGAGAAACAGTCAAGAGGAAAAACAGAAACGCAGTCAGGAAGAAGACTGCAGGAGAAGAGAGATGCTGCCAGGAGGCAAAAGTATCATCCCTCTGAGACCTGCACGTCCGTCTTAGGGTGATGGACAAACATCAGGGCATGGCTCTTACTTACAGGATGAAGGGCTAGAGGCCACTCAAAGCAGCTGATTTTGGAAACTCAGATGCTGCCTGGCCACTCAGGACACCATGTGGCCAGCAACACTGTGAATGGCTAAGCAAAAGTCTCATTGTTTGGAAGGATGATGGACATGGGCTCATTTCCAGCCAACAAGGGGCCACAGACCTCCTAGGGCTCCCCAGCTCTGCCCTCTAAAATGCCCCAGTGGTGCCTGGACACCTCCTACAAGGAATGCACTAGATACTGTCTACTGCAAGTGTATGATTTTTAAAAGGTCGTTTGGCACTATGCCCCAGTACTCTCTATCCTCACGTTCACAACTTCAATCAAATGCTTCTTTTCTGCCGTAACACAGCTTCCAGAGACACCAGTGTGCAGCTTTTCTGGGTGTAGTAGGGTCAGTAAAGGGAGGTGATGCCCAACAGAATGGGTGAAGCAAGCAAAATCTAAAAGGGTATGGCACAAGGCCATGGCAAGGGCACACAGATGTTTTGAGAGCTGGTTGTAGTGCCTCCAGGCAGATAACAGCAAGTAACTTCAGCAAAAGGGCTGGAAATCCCCTGGAGTTGAACAGAGAGAATTCTGGGGAGAAACATCATTGCAACACCAGGGACACGTTATCTGCAGATGAGTTTGCAATGCAGACAGCGAGGTTGGAAAGATCACTAAAATAGGACAGTGAGATGCACTGCAAAAGTCACCCCCAATCTAATAATCTCTGTTTCCTTTGGGTTTTGTGTCTGGCTTTGCTCTCAGATTCCACTTTGGCTGGCAGAGTGAATGCAGGGGGGAGAGGGCTTTTTTTTAAAAAGCTGTAAAAGACCTCTCCAATAGTATCAAAATGCTAGAACTGATGAACAGTTTATGCACTATACAGTCTTTTCCCACAGAAAAAAAAACCAAACCAAACCAATTGTCGAAACAAGCTTTTTCACAGGAAATATTTCGTTTTGAGGACATTTTGATCCACTTTTTAAATCCAAGTGGAGTGTCCCATTTCAAGTGAGTGCCAAAACTGAAGTCCTTCTTTATGTTACTGTTCAAAACGCATCCATTCTCAAAGCTGCACGAATCAAAATAACCTCTCCTTTTGCCCTTAAGCAGTACCCGAGTGTTTGAACTTGGTCACCATGCAATCTAAGAATTACATTGTTCAAAGGTCTCTGAAATATTCCCAGTTTGGCAAAACCATTTCCCACTCTGTTTTAAAGAAATAGATTACAAATGGCCCTGAGCTACCCCTTAGCTTGATGAAACACTTTGCATGAAAGGAGACCTCAAATGTCCAGAAATCATTTGCAAAGAGGTAAAGGAGCCCAGACAATGCAGAGAATAATGTAGGAGTACAGGACTGGATCGGGAAGAAGGATCAATGACTAAAGCAGCCATAATAGAGAAGGAAGTAAAGAAGGAAGAAAAACATAGAGATACCCCAGAAGATGACTAGATCATGCTCACACAAAGCCTAATTCCAGCCTGCTGCATCCAGCTGCTGGTGCCCCTGCAGGCAGGACACCCAGGGAGGTGGCAGTTAGACAGTGCTTCTGGGCCAAAAGGTGAACAAATTAAATCTGAGTTCTTCATTTTTGCAGTCTCTAAAAGGAGCTCACCCTACCTAACCCAAGCATGTCCCTGCTCTTGGGGAGTCCCTCACTGCAGACACAACGCAGCTGTATGTTTAATGCCACCTTTACCAGAGGCAGAGCACTGCTGGTCTCGTCTCTTCCCTGCTGGCCATTTGCACTAAACCTAGGGAAATTCAGCTGTCCTGGAGCCCACTGCATGTACAAAACCATTCTTCCACCAGCTTCCTCTCCGGCCGGCTCCCAATTTGTCTGCAAACCACAAGTTTAATTGGAGTTGGCAAGTGTTTTGACTTCAAAAACGTCTGTAACACCTGGAAGACAACGCTCAGGTTTAAGGGGGGAGGAAACGGGATGATATCCAAATGCTATTGTCACGCTCTCAGCTGCCTGCACTGAGCTGCCTGCACAAGAAGGGATGAGTAGCTGCAGGGTCTGGTGCGTGCAGGCGATACACAGGCATGCACGCAGCTCTTCCTTCCTCCAGCTTCATACAGAAGCAGGCTTTTGAAGGTCACTTTTTGAAGCAGGTCACTTGAAAGCTAGTTAAGAAGCCCTTTCACAAAATAAAATAGAAACACACTATAAAGTTTGTGGGAAATTAATTCTGAGAAGTAGGAAAAGATGGTGGTGGGCCACTCCTAGCCCAAACCAGAGACCACAGAGCAGACAAATGATCTAGCAGCTAAGGGCAGCGGATGGGAACGACTGTTCTGCTGAAGCATGCTTTGGGAGGGATCCCTCCATGGGCTTCTTCAGCATCCTTGCAATCTAGGCAAGGCAGATTGGATCAAATGCACAACAGTACAAGTCTGCACACTCCATTACCCTGCAAGAGGTGTGTTCCAGCTGTCTGGACACCAGTTTTCTGGTCCTTCCCATTACAGTTTGCAGTACATTAGGAGAGGAAGCAGGCAAAAGAGCATGTTGGCTGTCATGGCTGGAGCTATGCCCTGGGAAGGTGTGGAGAGGGTCTGCCCTCCTGCTTTTTGGAAGCTTTCTCTGAAAGACTTCAAGGCCCAGGAAGGGAAGCAACAGAATTGGCTCCCATGGAAGCTGCCCTGGGGATTGTCATGGTTTAGGGTCAGGGCAGCCCCTTACACCTATAACAGATGCTCTCTGGTAACACCCTTCCCTCCCCAAAGGGGAAGGGAAAGGGAATAAGGGAGAGAGACTTACAGTTAGAGAATGGAACTAGAACAATTTTAATAAAAATGAAAATCAGAATGATAAAAATGGAATCTATACAAATATATACAAACCCAGTATCAAACAACATGGTACACGTGGCCTTGGTCTGCACACCAACCCTTGGTACTAACTCTAAGCATCAGGCGTTATCACTGCCAGCAGCAGACACTGCCTGGGAAAATCTGCCATTATCTTCAGACAGTGCAGTGAGTGAGAAGAGACTGAGCTGAAAAGTAAAATCACTGAACAGAATTGTTTCTGTTCTCATTCAAACCAGGACAGGGATGCCAGTGTATCTGTGGGTGTAGAGTTGGACATCCAGTTTCCTACCTTTTACGCAAGAAACATTTATGGCCAACTCTTGCCAAGTCTTTTAAAGACCAGTTTAGGAGGAAAGATTTACTGTCAGTGGCTTTAACTTAGCAGAGGGTGGAGCTGATTTCTCCTCACTGTAGGTTCTTGCAATTCCAATCAGTGAAGCCCTGCTTGTTACAGTGGCCTTTTGCACCAGCTGAAAACACATTCCTCTCCCACAGCTCTAAGGCTAACAAATATTAACCCTTAGAAAAGATCTGAAACAGGATAAAACTGCTATAATGCTGAAAAATTCTGCAGTGACACCATGTTTTATCACAATGCGTAGACCTGAGAAGAACATAACCCCCATCAGTCAGCTTCCCCCACCAAGTAACACCTTTTATTTTCAGATATTACATTGCTGAAAGCTCTGCTTATTTTTTCAGAAGGTCAGTTTGTCTTTATTTAATGAATATCTAGATAAAGAGTACACAAAGTTTCAAAGTCTGATACCAAAGTGGTGAATTGGCCATTTCTGCAATTCTTTCATTCAAACCATTTCTCAGGAGTTTACTAACAGGCACTAACAGATGAGAAACGTTAAAAGAGAACAAATGTTTGAAGAAGTAAATGGTTTGCAAGGTGCTCCAACTCAGTCCCAGAGATCAGTGTGATTTCTGTAACAGATTTCCTTCCCTTTCAGGGAGCATACATATAACTTTTGCATCCTTGCTGCAAAAGGACATAGAGAGCTACTGACACATTCCTGGTACAAAAGCAACATGCACAATTAGAAATCAAGGAGCTGTATTATTTTCACCCCAGACCTACACACGTTGCATCTGGTCTAGTTTTCCTCCTGTTGTACACAAATATGTTTTTAGTTGTTCAGCATTATATTGAGTGACTTTCTTAAACCTAGGCAAATTCTTCTGATTCAGGTGTTGGAAAAAATCCTATCTGGAATATTTGAGTGATAATTACGATTGTGACACTGGCATGATTGCCACGTGAAGTGATAGCCAGTTTTGTTCATTAAAAAAAAAGTATCTCAAGAACTTATGCAAGCAAGAGCAAGTATAACAAAAGCATGCACTGAGCTGTCTCCTATTAACGGCGCAGATCAAATGAGCCAATGCAACTGCTTCTGCTTTGCCTAAATAAATGCCTGGATCAGTCATCAAAGTAGGATTGTTTTCCACAATACACTTCCTTGAGCAACCCAGATAGCCTTTGTGTTGGCCCCAGTAATGATGTAATGGGAAAAACTTACAGGCATTCTGTCAAAGCCATGCAGATTGCTCAAAATACTATTTCCCAAGGCTCCAGCTTTGCAGGTGTGGACTCAGCAGCCATCAAGACTTGCTATGATTAATGACTTTTTCCAACGTGTTGCCTTACATTAATACAGCAAGCTAACTTTTATTAAGTTATGGATGATCTAGTAGAGGATTCTAATCACCTGCAGGCTGCCATATGTAAGGAAGCTGTCGAAACCTATGCAATCTGGGTACCTCAGAGACAAGCCAGTCTAAGCTTTGCATTACCTTGTGGTACATACAGGCCTTCTGCCTATATTGCCTTCTGCCTGCTTGCCTTCAGCTGAGGTGCCAAAGGAACACATTTAGGACTAGTGCTCCAGTCTCAAATCCATCAGTCCTCATAAAAAACATCTGAAAATGCCCTGAGCATTGGAACCAGCAACTCCTTCTGAGCACATCCGAGGCTGGGCTCCATACAGAGGCAGAGAAAGTATCTGAAGCCCCCCCAGAAACACCATGCACAGAAGCACCAGTTCAAGCAATGCAGTAGCTCTGATAGAGTCACAACTAGCGATGAACAAAACACAACAAGATAGCACCCAATAAAATATTATTTAACCAGAGAAGAAATTCTCATTCACTTACCCCTCATAATGTAGCTTGGGACCACCAGAAATATTCCAAGTGTGATGAGGCTCCACCATGCACACCCCAGAAACATTCCCTTCTGTCTGAAACAAGAACAAGTCCTAGGGCCAGGAACAAGAAGTCATCTGACCCACAGCTCTGGTATTTCTGGCAAAATAGCCAGCAAGCTCATCATGGGAAAACAGCATCTACTGCCTGCTGTTTCACCTTCAAGCATTCCTTGAAGAGTAAGAGCTCAGGGCAGCCAGTGTACATGGTGCCTGGGAGGTGAGATTGGCAGTTAATGACTCACAGCTGATTCTTCTCCCAAAGATGCAGCCCACCTGGAAAGGCTCAGCCAGGGACCCACAGCACAAACGCACCCAAAAAGGCCCGTAAATGCTGGGGAGAGTGGATTTTATGTCTGCTGTAGGCAGTTGGGGTTCAGGTGGAAGTGTTACATAGCCAGGGTCTTGTGCATCATGAAATGGTGCTGATGGAGCAGAAGAAAAGGAGCTTAGTTCCTCCTCTCAGCAAACCTGTGCTCATCCATGTCAGTGAGCCTGTGCGTGGGGGATGTGGCTACTTCACTGCATCACTGCCACCTGTGTTCTGTGACTGTCAAAGCCTCTTCAAGACAGCAAGGTAAGCAGGAGACAAGAGTGGATTTTTTTTCCTTTCACCTTCTTGTTTGGAGTTTCTGTTGGATGTTGCCTGTTCTCTAAATTGCCCTCAAAAAGAACCCACTCTCAGTGGTTTGGGAGTAGTTGCTGCTGCCCTAGCTCAGGGAAGTGGCAGAGGTATCTGGTTGTTATGGCCTTCCAGTATCTGAAAGATGCCTATAAGGGAGTAGAAGAGGGTCTGTTCACAAAGGTTTGTAGTTCCAGGACGAGGGGTAATGGTTTTAAGCTAGAAAAGGGTGGATTTAGGTTAGACATTAAGAAAAAGTGCTTTAATATGAGAGTGCTAGATCACTGGAATAGGTGGTTGCCCAGGGAGGTGGTGGAGACCCCATTCCTGGAGACATTCTAGCCCAGGTTTGATGAGGCTCTGAGCAGCCTGACCTAGTTAGAGATCACAGAATCATTTAGGTTGGAAAAGACCATTGGGATCATCATGTCCAACCATTAACCCTACTCTATAAGTTCTCCCCTAGGTCATATTCCCCAACACTACATCAAAACGATGCTCAAACACATTCAGGGAAGATGTCCCTTCTTATTGCAGGGTAGTTGGACTAGATGACCTTTAGTGGTCCCTTCCCACCCAATACATTCTATGATTCAATGATTCAAAATTATCTTTAAGGTGTTTGTTTATGGATCTTCCAAAACAGAATAGGTGATACTATTGCCCAGGGTAACCAGAACAAAGAGGCTCTGGATGGAGTCTCCCATTGAGTGGGGTGGAAGGGGAATAATGTAACCCTCTTGGAGAAAAGTTTGGAAGGTAAAGATCAAAAAGAAATCACAGCCGAATTTAGGTCCTCTTTGGAGCAGCACAGTTGAGGCTAAAAGCTCTATGTTGTTTCCTCTAATCAAAGACACAAATTACATCATACTGGGCTGGGTCTGTCTTGTTTTTTACTTATTTCTATTTTTATTACATTTTAATTTGGGTGGCAGGGGGCATGAGGCATCTTTTGATCTGGAGGGAACACTGTTTGAAGAGGCACAAGTTAGTAATGGAATCAATCTCATTAGTTCTGTGTGAGCTCTTATGTTACAGTGTGCCTTACTGCCAAGGTGAAGGAAACCTCATCTCAAAAGGAATATAATCCTCCTAGGATAGAACAGAAATAGTCATTATGCATCCCTGAAATTTCCTGTGGTCATTCCCATCTTATGGGAGGTGGAGTGAGAAATGGATGTCAGTGGAGACACAGAGCTTATACAGAACTCAAACATCCACCATTGCATCTGTGGACAAAGTTGTTCAATTACTGCAATGCTGACATGATGATGCTAGAGACTCATTCATATGCCATGACAAGCTTGGAGATAAGTTTGAGACCGTTTCCATCTACTTGTTTCCTCTCTGTTTCTGATTAGTTATGGCATTGGCATAAAACAGTGTCTAGGTCTTCATCTGCTCCTCCTTATTCCCACACAAAGTCATAATCCTTCATGTCATCCCAACTGTGAACTATGAAAGTGGTTTAGGATTTCTCAAAACAGAAAATAATAATCTCAGGTACTAAATAAATAGAATAACTGTGGAGAAAAACAAACCTTGTGTCACACTACTGGTAAGAAGCATGTGCATTAGCAGGGGTAGATGGAGAGAGCAGCAGTGGAGAGGCTGATGTATCCACAGAAGAATTTGAAGAACAATCATGAGATTTTACACATGGCAGATGTCTCAGATATTTTGAGAGATTCTTCTCAGAGCCTCTAAGCCACAGCAGGGCCCTGCTGCATATTTTGTTCTTCATATAATGATGCTGTGCCATTTGTATTTTGCTATTGATGTGCTCCTGGGTGGTACCAGCAGGACAAGAAGTGTGGTTAATAGCTGGCTTCAAGGGCCAAACAGAAATATCAGCCTGCAGTTCAGTCCCTAGCCAAGAACGAGGCACTCAAGAGCAAGGAAACAGATTTATTTTCTAAACAAGGGATCAAAGTATGATGAAGCAGCAGACAGTTTCTAATATCTTGCAGCCAGATGAAGCAACAAGAGGCAGTTTGGTAGTAATAGCCCATGTTAATCACTTGGGCAGTAACCGAGTACCAATAAGAGTTGTCACAAGGTATCTTGCCCCATTTCCAGTATGGATAAAGATTAAGTACAACAGCTGTAAAGGACTAGCTGTGACCTGCAAGGCAGTGCTTGCTAGAGCCTTCCAAAATTTGGCTGCTGTTGTCCCTCTGCAATCATATTCCTTTAATTGTCATATGGGATCTGGACCTTTGAGAGCAGCCATAACTTGTGCAACTTTCAGCTAAACTTGCCTTGAAAATACTGCCAGGCAGAGACCACCCTTGCTGATGGCACCCTTCATCTGTAGTATAAAGTCTTGACAGTGAGCTATTAAATAAATACTCAGCTTGGATGCCTTGTGAGAAGGCACCCTGTTCTTATCTCCATTTGTTTTTTTTTTTCCTTATCAGCCTTCTGAGCCCTTGTGAGGAATAGGTTTTTTTGTTGGGGGGGGGGTGTGGGGTGTGGTGGTTTCCCCTCTCCCCTGGGAGGGGAATTCATACTCCATCATTTGCTGTGAAAGTCAAGGGAAGTGACAGCACAGAGATAAAAGCTCTGGCAATGATTTGGAGCCCAGTACTTTTATTAACCAAGCTGGTGGCCCATTTTCCCACTTACATTGTGGCAAGTGTTTGTAGCAAAATAATGCATTTATTATTTTTCNCTCTGCTTGCATAATTTCTTCTAACACATTCCTCTGGGGCTGCAAGAACTTCACACTTCCATCTCAGCCTAGAGGTGAAAGCAATGAGAAGAAGTTACACCATGTAATTATAGTTATTATGCCAGTTAATAGAGCTCTTCATAGCGTAAACACTATTAGCACTAGTCACTGTCGGGAATAGCTGTGTCTCCAGCTCTGCTCTTGCTGTCGGAGGCTCGGCACAGATCTGAGTCCAAGCCCAAGTCTGAAGAGCAAGCCCTGATACCTGCCAGCTTGCACACAGGGCCAAATTTCTCCCTGGGCTTGGGGAAACTTCTGGATTTTGGATCTCGAGCGTGATTAGGGAAGAGTAATGTCATACTGAAATGTGTGATCCAAGCAGACAGTGTTCAGACTGCAGGTCTACCAGCTTTCTTCTTGCTCTTGGAGTTAGTCCATGGCCTTGTCTACAAAAGCATGCTTTTAAGCAATTGAGTGTAAGCTCCAAGTTCAAGCACCACAGATTTACATTCAAACCCTCACTCTTACGCATTTTGCCCATCCAAATGGCAGGCAATATTCTACTGCTAACGGTCTGCTTTCTCTCCCCCTTCTGTCTCAATAGGAAATTGCTGTCATGCTTTTCTGATAGTCTACTTTTAAAAAGATGAAATAAATATGCATACATTGATATAAAAAATTTAAAACAAGTCCTTCACGAGGGAAATAAAGGGATCAGAGTTGGCAATGTTGTGACAGAACATGGGTTCAGTTAATTGGATCTAGCTATTTGCACTATCTTTTACTAACTGCCTGTGCCAGTCCCAGGCTGGGAAAGCAATTTAACACATTCCCTGTGAAAAATGAAATGACAGCAGCTACTTGAGTGAACTTTCACATTTATGAAGCTTGATCTGGTCTTGATCAAAGACTTAGTGTTCTTGGAGGAACAGAGTTCAAGCACCAGTCTCTAATTTTAAGAGAAGAAAAGGCTTATGTGTCATTGCAAGGCAAACTTTTTGGAGTCTGAGCTCAAGCTAAACTTTCATGTCAGCACTGTTAGTGACCCTATACTGAAGTCTGTTTGGATCATCTCTTCCTTTAACTCTCACTGTCATATGCTGCCTCCTGCTAAGCTGAACTGGCTTCACCCATTATAGCAGTGAGGAGTGATGTTATCATTAGTCATTGCTGCTAGGCACTTTTGGATCACGTCATACATCTTACAGGTTGTTCCAACAACCCTGCTCAGAGGAGCAGGGTTGGGAACCAAGAGAGACAGAGACCAGCTCTAGGTGGCAAGATGCCATAAAATTGCCCTTGCAGATCTGGTGTAACTAGATTGACTAATAAACCTCTGGAATGCTGATGCTTTGGTTGATCTGGTCATACCATTTCTTGCAACCTAGATGCTGGGAGCCAAACCATGCAGCTTACCATAAGTGGCTAATACCAAAGACCACTGTTAGCTCTGCATAAATGTGATGGTTGCTGTGCTGAATAATCAGTGTGATCTCACACGCTGTTCTCACAGCACACTTCATACAACATATTAAGCATTTGCCAACATAATATTGATTGACACATCACTACACTGGAGTAACAATACAAGGGATTGTAGTCATGGGTATCAGACATTTTACAAGTCTCAGCACTGCCAGTGTTGGGTAGAAAGCCATCATGAGTGTTATTAGAAGAAGATAAACATCATTACAGAGAGAATTGTGGCCCTGCAGAATGAAGCACCAAGCTGGAGTGAATGAAAATTGTCAAATGCAAGGATGGCCAACGTAACCTAAGGTCCATGCTTTTCTATTTCACTGCTTCCAACCTTCAGCCTGCCCCAGGAGAAGTGAAGCACATTCCTTACAAAGGCTGGCAGCATTGCTGTCATCCTCCATCCAGCATGTCACACCCGCTAGGGTACTCTGCAGCCTCACCAGGGTCCAGCACTGGGTCTTGCTCTGAAAGCTGAGGCATTTGTGAAAGAGATTAGACACTATTTAGAAGGTCTAGTTTATGAATAAAATTACAGATACAATTTGCAGGAACCAGGAGACAGAATATAAGTTCCTGTTAAAAATGAAGGGTGCCCTGTGTTTAGGGCTCACGTGAGTTCCTGGCTGCACCCCAGGTGTGCAGGGTCACCTAAGGTGAGTCATCTGGGGTTCCAGTTCCCCAGCTGTAAAACAGGGATAATGCTTCTGTTCTCACCTCAGTTTGTCTTCTCTGTTTAGTTTTCAAGCTCCTCAGGGCTGTGTCTTGCTACATGTATGTACAGTTCCTAGCTTAACAGAGTCATGATCCAAACTGAAGCCTCCAGGCACTCCCGTGTATTATATCATTGCTAATTTCACAAGAGGTTGCAATCAAATTCCTTTATCGGGCAAAAAATGTCCTAGAAAAGAATAAAGCAAGCTATTAAAAACTAAGGAACATTTTTGCTGAAGTGGAAATAATGGTACTTTGTCCCAAAATGTATAAAATATGTATTGCAATTAAATTCTCTATTGGCAAATTGCTCTACAATTAAAAAACACAGAAGCTTGAGTGAGGCAATTAGAATAATAGTAGAGTGTTAATTATAGCTTGATGGATTCTGCATGCTGTCAGCAATTACCTTCCAAGTGTGCACTGCTGAACTGACTCCAAATCCACAAAAAGGCACCGGCAGAATTAGAAAGATCTTCCTCGTTGGCATGCCTTTGCCATTTTAAAATTTGTTTTCATAAATACTTTTGTAAGCTGTTTAATTAGATTTAATAAGGTTTGAGGAAGAAACATCCTCCATGCTGTACACAGACTCCTTTCTAGCAAGGGCACGGACTCAGGTAGGAGGGAGAGCACAACTGAGAATAATCTTTTTTTCCTACCAATTGGCCTCGTTCAATGATTTTCAGTGTGTGGCAATCTTGTGCAAATGCAAGGTGATTTAGCCCAGTTTCCAGGAGAGCTGCTTCTATCTATCTGTTTTAAAAGGTTATCTATGGCTTTCAGATCTCTCTCCGTGGGAAACCCCATGGCCAGCCTCTCCTCCTTGTCATGGGGCAGGGGAACAGCGGAGAGGCCGTGGGGATGGGCACTGCGATGGTGGTTGCATGTGACAGTTCTGTGTTGAAAGTGCGGGATGAAATTCAGGGGGATTGAGGTCAAGGGTTGAAAGAATAATTTAAAAATATTAAAATTTATTGTTAAAATTAATTTAAAAGCTTGGGTGTCAAATTAGAAAACACTGTAAGAAAACACAAGGTTTTTATTTTCATGATGCTTTCTCTAATGGGTGAGAGAAATAGATTCCATAAAAGTGCCTTAAATGTTGGGTTTCCCACACTGAAGAACTAAAGACACGTTTAAATTGGCTACATACATTTGTATACTGCACTTTTTTGTGTAATGCATCTACCCTTCCTGCCCCAGATTCCCTCCACAGGGACAAGAGCCCTTGCTTTTAGTTTGCAAACAGCTTTCAAATAAATTTGGGGTCTAAATGTAAACCGTTCTCCCATTTTATCTGGTTCTTGAAAGCTGAAATAAGACCCCCATGTGAATTTTTACCCCCCTACCACCACCCAACAAGAGCCTAAACTGAAATTTTACCTCTTGAAAGCCTCTGTCTATAAATAACATTTACTGATTACTCCTGGAAACTGAAGAGCCCCGACAGCAGTGAGCATCCCCCTGAGCTTGGCACACTGGGTGTTTGGTACCCAGGAAGGCGCGACTCAGTGGGATGGGCGGGATGCCTGGAAGTCCTGGTCACCCCAGGGCTGAGTAGGGAGAAGCCTTTGCAGAGACTGAGTTTTCCATTCCTCGTTCAGCCTCTGCAATCTGATCCGTTCCGAAGGCCAAACAGTTGTTGTGCAGGTGGAGTCGGTAGAGGAGAACAGGGAAATGCTATGCCAGCAATAGCTAACGCTGCTGCTTGCTCTGCATGGTCCAGCTTTGTTCGAAATTGTGAGCTCTTCGTCCCGGAGCAAGATCTTGCCCCGTCAATAAACTGTATTTCGTATCATGTCATCTTCCAAAGCTCAAGATTCCTCCCCTAAATGCTGCACAGGCCACATCCAAACTTGACCACGGCCAACTGGATGTTCTCCGCTGAGCTCAGAAGCAGGGTCTCAATTCAGTTTTGAGAGTTAATTGTTGCTGTGTGATTAACGTCGCCTGTCACGATCTTGCTGCAGCTACCTAACAAGTTGTGCTTCCCCCCGCTTTGGCGGGTGTGCTCTTGCCTTACGTCTGGTGTGTGCTGGGCTTTCAGAAATAGGGGTGAATTTGGGAAGCAGAAGGCGCCGCTTGGTGAGGTGTGAAACTCGCGTGGGTAATTCACCAGCCCTGACGGGCGTGTCCCGCGGCAGTGCGGCCACGCAGCCGCTTCATAGCNGAAACTGAAGAGCCCCGACAGCAGTGAGCATCCCCCTGAGCTTGGCACACTGGGTGTTTGGTACCCAGGAAGGCGCGACTCAGTGGGATGGGCGGGATGCCTGGAAGTCCTAGTCACCCCAGGGCTGAGTAGGGAGAAGCCTTTGCAGAGACTGAGTTTTCCATTCCTCGTTCAGCCTCTGCAATCTGATCCGTTCCGAAGGCCAAACAGTTGTTGTGCAGGTGGAGTCGGTAGAGGAGAACAGGGAAATGCTATGCCAGCAATAGCTAACGCTGCTGCTTGCTCTGCATGGTCCAGCTTTGTTCGAAATTGTGAGCTCTTCGTCCCGGAGCAAGATCTTGCCCCGTCAATAAACTGTATTTCGTATCATGTCATCTTCCAAAGCTCAAGATTCCTCCCCTAAATGCTGCACAGGCCACATCCAAACTTGACCACGGCCAACTGGATGTTCTCCGCTGAGCTCAGAAGCAGGGTCTCAATTCAGTTTTGAGAGTTAATTGTTGCTGTGTGATTAACGTCGCCTGTCACGATCTTGCTGCAGCTACCTAACAAGTTGTGCTTCCCCCCGCTTTGGCGGGTGTGCTCTTGCCTTACGTCTGGTGTGTGCTGGGCTTTCAGAAATAGGGGTGAATTTGGGAAGCAGAAGGCGCCGCTTGGTGAGGTGTGAAACTCGCGTGGGTAATTCACCAGCCCTGCCGGGTGTGTCCAGCGGGAGTGCGGCCACGCAGCCGCTTCATAGCAACTGCGGGCGGGCACGGCGGGGTGTTGGGGAGCCCCCGCGCCCGGGTCTTTCAGCAGCCTGTCAGCATCCACGGCAGGAACGTTTTTTTTTGTTTTCAAATACGCTTTCA
>VWZY01004353.1:141698-152349 GCA_013399075.1 Chloroceryle aenea
CGGGAGCGGGTTCGGTCTGTAACGATGGGCTCTGCCGGGGATAACGGCCGGCTTGGGCTCCCGAATCCTTATTAGGGCATCCCTCCGTGCCTGGCCTGGTGCTCCCAACCGGGGCGCGCCCCAGCCCCGCGCTGGGACCATCACCGTGCCCTGCACCCGGCTGCCCAAATATGGGCCCCGCCGCTGGGACCTCGCTCTCCTGTTGACGTTTCGAGCCGCCAGCTGTTAAGGTGTGAAAGGCGGCGAGGCAGCGAGCATGGGTCTGAACACAGTCGCGGGTTCTCGCGGTGCTTTTGGGGTGTTGCAAGAAAAGCCAGGTGATGTTTTCCAGTAAAAGCCGCGTGTCTGGTTGGCTGCGATTCGCTTGGTACTTGTCCGTCTGTCGAAGTTCTGAACCTGCAGTGTATCGTGTGTCCTGGACGGCAGCGGAGTTCAGAGCTCGGCACCTGGTGGTTGGTCCAGCCCTGGCTGTTTGTCCCAAGTGCGGGATGGCGTGGTTGCCGTTCCCGTAAAGCGTGTCGGGTCGGCTCTGGTTGTGTAACCGCTGCGCTGACCTGGTAAAATCTGAAATATTGTAACATCAGGCACAGGAGGTCGGTGGAGGAAAATACGCTTTGACGGCTCAAGTTGTTTGACAGTGCAGGAGACCTCAGTGTGTGTGTGTGCAAACTCATAAAATAAGCGTCTTCAGGTGTCTGTTAATCTTGAGGAAATAAGGATGTGGAAGGGGAGACGGAGAGTGTCGCAGAGCTTCTGTTGCTGGGCCTTTCTGCTGTTGGAACAGATTTATAGATTATTGAATCTATAAAACGCCTGGTTGTAATAGATACTCAACAGCTCTGCCAGGAGAGAGAATGGTCACTGAAGTGTTGCTGGAGATCGTCCAGCTCCTTATTAAGAAGAATTATTAGAGGTTTGTCGGCTTCTCCTGTATTACTCGCTTTTGACTGCAGAAATGCCTTGTTTTACATGAAATTATCAGGTGTCATAGAGAGAAGAATGTGTTTTCTCTGCATTAAAACCCTGACTCATCCCCTTCACCTGTTGCTGTGTGCGCTGAAGGATCCTTCCTTCAGTCCTGGGCACCTTTCAGAGCAGGTTTTTAGTCTTCTCAGCATAATTCCGGTGTCCCCATGCACCTCTTAATTTAGGACAGTATTGTCTTTGTTCATGCAGAGAAATGCATTAATAGCCCGGTCTGAACAAAATTATTGTTGTGTTTTCTTGGGAATGCTAATACCCAGGAGTGTCTTTTTCATATGGAACAGATCTTTGAGTGTCTTGAGTTCAGCTTAAATTTTATTGGTTAAGTAATAGCACATATAAATCTATTGCTATGGACCTGTGGGCTGGTGATCTTTTAGCCACTTAGGATATGGTTTGCAATTTTGTGAATTGTAAAATGAGCAAAGAATTAGAATTAAAAGAATCAGAGGCAAATTGATGGCCTTTGTATCTGACAATGCAAAATTAAGGGTTTTTTCCTTTAGGGCTGATATAAAAAGCAGACAATTAAGCTATTGCAAGTACTTTTGCTTTAAAGTAATACTGTTTCTAATAACTAGCAATCACTTAAACCACTGATTTCAGGTTAGGAACACTTTCCATGTTTGGTATGATCACAAACACTAATTACTGATGCAGAGAGTTGCCAACTTTTTTTTTAGTTGGTTAATGCCCTTTATAGAAACACCATGTGGTGGGGAAAAGCTACCTGTCTGCAGCTATCTCTGGTACTTTTTGGTTCACACTTTTTTAACGTGCCCTTGTAAGGAAGGGGAAGGTAAATGTCAAGTCTTGTCATAGCCCCCGGCTGATGCAGGAGCACGATCTGGGAATGGGAATGCGGGTACCCCGGCTGTACACTGGGGTGAGACAGGGGATGTCAGAGCTGCGCATCCCTCGGCTCCGTCACTCCAGCACAAGCTGTGTCTCCACCGAAGGTGTCTGCTTCCCCAGGGTGATAAGCTTGGGCATGTTGGATTGCTAATAGGAGATGAGATAAACCCTGTGTTCAGTGACAGTGGTGGCTATGCTTTAACTTCATTAAAGTGCCATTGAAAAACCCCTCCTTAGCAGTTTATCTTTGATTCCTAATGAGTGCCGCAATGTGAAGCGTGTTTGGAGTCAGTTTTCAGTGTGTTGGAGATAAAGCTATTGTTTGTAGGGTTGGAAATGTGGCTCGGCACACTGGGGAGGGTTCTGGAACGGACTTAATCATGCAGTGTATTTTGTCAACAGGACTATCAGTGCTGAGGAAAAGCGTTGAAACTATTGTTGTTCCTCTGTTGGCTGTAGAGCTCGGAGTTGTAATTTTTCTCCCTAGCTTTCACAAGGCATGACCGATACCCAGAATGGCTGGTGTGCTGCAGTTGCTCAGAGTTAATGCAGCATGGCACAGATGTGGGGTGTGTGGGGTGGCTTTTTTTTCTTGAAGGCAACAGGCAGCTCGATACTGGATGTCAGTTATGTAAGTGTGCAGGACTTGCTGGCTGAGCAGCCCTGCGTTCGAGCACATTGCAACACTCTGGCATGATCCAAACTGTCCTCGCAGGAGCCACAGCATCCAGCTGCTGTGAGTTCAGCAGCTCTGAAAAGTCCCTGGTCCGTGGGGGATGCCGGGAGAATCATACTCTCTTGGGCAGTTGCAGTGCAGGACTTTGCAGTGTCTCAAAGTCTTCGCAGTGTCCTTCAAAGCTGCTGGAGATGCTTCGTGTCTTTTGGTGTTTAAATGTGGTTTGTTTTTGTTAGTGCAATATGCTGAAATAAGCTGAAGTACAAAATGCTTTGTGCCCAGAAATGTCTGGTGCAGGGCTCTAGCAGTGCTGGTGACACAGCACATCCCCTGCATCCCCTGTTTCTGTCTCTCCATGCATCTCTTTTTTTGAGGAGTGGTAGGAGAGAGATCTCTTACAGGCATCATGTATGAGACAGGGGCTTTCTTTTTAGTGGTATAGCAATAGTGGTTTGGGTGCAAATTTTAATGTTGAGAAGGCTTTGGGGCTGCAGAAGTGCAGTTGGGTAGTGAATTTATTGCTGGTATGCTCTAGAGGAATGAAAGCTTTTATTTTAAACGTGCTGTGTGTGTCTTTGACCCAAACGACTAGGGGAATACTTTTGGGATACTAGGCATTCATGCACAGCCCCTTCTGCCTCTGGGCCAGTGTGTGCCTGACATGCCTGTGAACAGGCAGAGCCCAAGTGCCTGGGAGAGCTGGGCTAAGAGCTGCTCCAGCTTTTCCCAGGGAGGCTCTGGGGTTTGGCTCTGAATAGTTTCTCCAAGGCACCAGCTGGGTGGATGTTGGCTGTTTGTACAGTGCTGCTGCTTTCTGGAGAGAGCTGGGCAAAGTGTCTGGATGCTTTGAAATTCCTTTTGGGTGCCTGTCAGTGGTTTTAGGGCCTGGAAGGGCTGAGGAGTCAGGACCAGACTCTTGCTGTGCTCAAGTGTATGCCCACAAATATTTTGTTGAAGGCAATGAAACTGAATGTTTGTGCTCTGAATTACCTATTAACTTAAATTTCTTACTCAAGTGGGGTTTTAGTGTGTCAGGCTTTGTTGCTCAGCTTTCACATGTTAGGGTAGCTTGTTGGTTATTCGGTAGAGCAAAGTGGGGTTCTGCAGAAAACTTGCTGTGCTGCTGCCTGTGTGCACAGTGATCTCTGGAGACGGCCGTTAGTTGCTCTTGAGCTCTGGAGTAACTTATTCTCCTCGGCACAGGCTGGAAAAGGAGTCAGTGGGGGGACTCTTCTGCTGATGGTGCTGGGAGCAGGGAGTGCTGCTGTTAGTTTGTCCCCTGCATGTCCTACTTCCAGCCCTGCTGAAATAATGGAACAAAGATTAAGTAATCGTCACCCTGGACTTGTGATGCCTGGCCCCGTGCAGCTGTGGAGCCCTCACTGTTGGCTGCCTGGGAAGCTGCTGGATTTGGAGAATGCCTTGGGAGAAGGGGGTGTGGGTTGGTGCAGGTGGTTGGTTCCCCTCCCTCCTCCTGGGGAAAAGGAGTGGAAATGCCAAGAAATTCTGCAAACCTAGCAGCTCTTTCCTGGGTGGTGGTCCAGGAAAGGTTTCCTGCTCCAGTGGGGGACAGCGCTGGGCGGTGGTAGTGCTTGTAAAAGAAATTCTACTAAGTTTAACATCACGTGCTTAGGTTTGGTGCTTCCTGGAGCATCATTCTCAGCAGTGGCCTTGCTGGGGGGAGGTCTTCAGTCCCGGCTGTGGGATGACCCTGGTGGAGTAACAGTAAAGCTTCTCCTTGCAGGTCAGTGCCTCTCTGGGTCTGCTGGTTATGCACAAATAAATATGTTCACTTGTAAATAAATCCACGCTTCCTGTGTAAACGTGTGTTGGTGGCTTTGCTGACCACCCTTGGCAAGCCGGGATATTTATTGGTGCTCACTGGAGAACAGCGGTTAACAACAATCCCTTTGCAACTGCATCTGATCTTCTAATCTTAATCCCCGAGACAACCGTGGCAGAAATTATCTCGGACTAGGATTAGAAGTACGTGCAAGATTCATAATGAAGCCTGAATGGGATAAAATATCCCCACCAAGAAGCCTTTCTAGCTCTTGCAGAAGCCCCTGATTTCTGCAAGTAAAGGGCTCTAGGACCCCCTCAGCCTCCTCTGCATATTCCGCTCTCCTTTTGAGAAACTTCATGGCATTTAATCACTTCGAGGCTTTTCCTCTCGCCAGCGACTGCAATTTGAAACGCAGGGGTCCCATACAAAAGGAGCAAGTGCTCAATGGGCTGTGTTAATATTCAGTGCCATTTACAATGGGTGCAGTTTGAAAAGGGGAGAATGGATGGTCTGGGAGCTGGGGGAGGAGGAGCTGCAAAGGGAAAATTCCCAGGGCAGGGGAAGGAGCATCTCAGTAGGCAGCCGAAAAAACGAACACACCATCAATTGTTCTCTAGCAAAATCAACTATTATTACGTGTTACATACAGCCTGGTATTTTTTCTTCTGTGCTTGTACAGAAAACTGCTCTATAGTTCTGTGGATGTAGATTTGGGGGTGGCTGAGCCTTGCAGGAGTTCCTACTTGGAGTTTGAGGTGAAGGGGTGAGGTTGATTGCCTTCTGTCTTCACATGATGGCATCAAGAGGGGGGAAACTGATATGTTTAGGACACAAGACACTTAAACAAAGCACTTCAGGTACTTAAATGCTTCCTTGAGTGCGGGTGAGATTTCACTTCCCTGCTTAAAGTTAAGCTGGTGCTGGAGTCTTGTCTCTGATGGGGATTTAGGCAGATGCAGAAGCCCTTTGGTGAGATGGGGCTGTCGTTGGCGTGAGCCCCACCTGGTGCAGGGAAGAGAGCTGGAATGATGCTCCCCAGTGTGCAGCCTTAGCAGAGCATGCTGGCAGGGTTCAGCGTGTCCTCATATGTTGAGACACTTCTCCAAATGCTGGAGAAACACCTTCCCAACTCTCTGCATACACCTGGGCTCATGAATATACGTGCAGCTCCCGCTGGCTCTGTGGGGCAGCTGGGAATTGCTGGATGCCTGGAGGCCCTGTCCTTGCCCAAACAGTTGCCTGCTTTTCGTTTCTGGTTGCTTTGATCTCTTGAAGAGGAGTTAAAATTTTGTCTTTAAGTTTGAGTGGCTGCAAAACGGGAGGATGGCTTTCATTCCTCACTGGCCAACTCTGATGAGAACCATTGTCCCTGACTTAGCTGCACCCAGAGGCTCTCAATTAGGACTGCAGGGCTTTTAATTGATCTTGTTGGCTGCCCTGTGAGACACCTTGGATTGAGTTAGCTCAGCTCATCAGTTTTTAACGTAATCATTTTGCGCTGCTAACCTAATCTCTCAGTGTGACTCCCTTGTTTGCAGTGTGGAGCTGGCTGGGGTCAGGTGGATGAAGGGAGTAGATAGAGATCATTTAGTCTGATGCTGCTGGGAAGGTCCAGGCTCCGGGTTCATCAGTTCTGGAGGACCAGGGATGGGCAGGAATTAGCAGCTCGTTAGCGGCAAGGGGAGTGATTTAACATAGAGCATGGCTCTGATGAATAAACATCACCCCCTGGCCGTGGTTTCATGCAAGCCTGGGTGCCCACCATCAGCTCTCCTCTGAGGTCCTTTGTTGGTTTTCAGTGACATGTGAATGAAGCAGCAGAGTGTGGGATGGCAGGAAGAGACAAAGGGTGAATAAACCCTCTTCTCTTTTTTTTTGTGGTGGTGGTATGTCCAGCTATTAAATGATGTGTTATGAGGTATATTTTCTGCCGTGCCCAGTGTCCCAAGTCAAGGACCGGGATGCTGTTGTACATGAAATACCTATTATTATTGTAGCTGAGTCATCTATTAATAGTTAACCAAGTCCTGCATGTCAGCCTATGTCCTTCATCCCCAGCCTCTCCCAGCAGGACCACAACATATGTAATATGTTATGCCTCCTCATTATACTTTCAGCACTTTGTGTCTCAAGCCACAACCATATAATTTTGGAGAAGTTTAGAAGCAGGCCCTGCTATTTTGGGAGCACCTCTCAAGACCTGATGATGTCGCATCCCGTTCCAGGAGCATGGTTCACTTTTGCATGGTTGCATTTTCAGTTTAAGTAAGAACTGAAGGACAGGTCTCAAAGTGTAACGATGTGCCTAGGGTTATTTAACCATGCTGGATGCACAGGCAGGATGGTTGGTTATTTGCACTTGGATCAGTTCTGTAGTTTGCTGCAGTGGCTTTGCATAATTTCAGCAGGAAAAGCATCACAGGCTTTTTACAACTGGACAGCTTCACAGAGAGCTACAGGTTTATAAAATGTATGTTAAAAGATGTTTAAAAAAATGCATTAGCTGCCTAAAGCTTTGTTCTGGAGCTAAAGTTTTGAGTGTAAGAGAATTTCTTTTTTTTTTTTAATATTGCTGTGCATAAAGAGGCAGTAAATATTTTTGCTCCATGCAGGAAGGCAGGACAAGCCCTGAGGTGAAAGAAGAAAATGAGTGGTGGAAAATGTGAAGTCGGGAACATGCTGCTTCCCACTTCCCCACACAGAGGGATGTGGATCTATCTTCACCACTGATGTCTCTCTGTGGTTGCCCAAAGTCTGTGCCTTTGGGGTTGGGCACCTGCCAGGATGGGACTCTGTTGCCTTTCAGTGCTGTGAGTGTCCCTCTAACCTGGAGAGTTTACCATGAGCATCAGCTCCTAATGAGCCTCTTCAAATACTGCCCTGAAAGTTCAAAACACATTTTACCTGGCTGGCATAGATGGAGATGTTTTATAACTGCCCTTGAAGCCTGATGTAGCCTGCTGTGGGCCAATACAAACACAGGTTTTCTATGCTATCTAGCTTCTAAAAGAATACTATTCCCCAGTGATGGCTGGCCAGGGGCTTGGTGCTCGCAGTGTGTGCAGCAGTGCCCAGCCAGTGCTGTTTGATCACCAGTACTGATAGGTATTGGGGTTGAAGGTGTTGAACTGGATGTGCCCAGGGCTTGGTGGAAAATACTCAGGTTTAAACGGCAGGTGTAATGGGTGGTGTTTTCTGGTAGCCCTTAAGAATGTGATGCTGGAGTTGTCCTGAGTGTAGAGGTGTTCCTTTGGTGGGGCTTTATGTGGGTCATGAGTAGGAGTGAAGTGGTGGGAGACCGTAGGGATGGAGGAGCTGCTGGTCTGTGAGTTGTATCATGGGTAATAAAACGGCTGTTGTAGGAAACAGCCTGGCTGGAGGCCCTGTGAAAAATCACCCCCTAAATGCATTCCAGTTGTCCAAACACTGGTGCCTCTCCTTCCTCCACGGTGTGCTTGCAGGGAGGCTGGAGCTAGCTCTCCACAACCACTGTCTGGGGAGCAGCCCCAAGCAGCTCTTGCTTGGTTTTTGCTGCATCTTGGTCAGCAGTGCTCTGCCCAGGTTTGAGAGCTGTGAAAAAGCATCAGCAGCCTTCCTTAGCACAGACCTAAAAACTGTCTTCTAGCAGTCTGGACAGCACAGGCTGTTCCTGGAGCAGCCTAGCTCATGAGCAGGCAACCTGAGTTTGGCTTTTGCCCAGCACAAGGTGGTTCCTTTGAATTGGAGCTGGAAGGTGCATAGAGCCATGGAATTTCCTCCTTCCTCCCTGGGCTTTGTAGCCCCAAGGGGATGTGGGGTTGGAGAGTATGGCAGGGATGCACACGTGGCCCATGTCAGCAGAGGCCTGTCATTTGCAAAGGGTGAGGAGGTATCTCTTGATGATCTGAATGGTGTCTGGATGTTCCCCACCCTGGTAACTTCATCACTTCTAGACCTGTCTGGCAACAGCATAGGTGTGGGCAGTGCAGAAATGCCAAGTGCTGCTGACACAGGCTGGTTGGCTGGTGCTTGTCTCTTTGCCAGTGATCTGGCCTTGCTGGCGAGCCAGGAGAGCAACCCGTGTTCTGTTTGTGTAACTCACCCTAAACCTTTGGATACTTCTGAACCGGAGGGCAGAGTCACATCCACGCTTGTTTCATTTCTTTTGGCAAAACGGGGAGGCTTCTTCTGTCTGAGGATATTTAAACAGACCTTATAATATTTTATTTTGAAAGGTGTCGTAATACTTTCCACTTTTCCTTTGCTAAGCATATTTTTATGCTGCTCCTATCTGTGCTGCTCTATAAACAACTCTGTTCCTACTTTTTCTTCCTTAAACAAGTCTTCTAAAGGTGCTTGAAAGCCAAGATTTCTGATTTAGATTGTTCCTGGAGTAGAGCACACATTCTGCATCAAATCAGTAAATAAGATAGTGTGTATTGTTAGACCTCTCTGGAGCATTTGTGAAGGTTGTGCTGTCATTATTGTTTTACATGTTACAAACTTTTTGTATCTGCTTCTTTTTATTTTCCAGCCTCTGTTACTGATAGGATGACCACACAAAAGCTCTTGATTGATAAAGGGTTTGGATCACTGTTCGTAAGAGCAGATGAATGAACTTTCCCTCTTTAAATTAGGTTAGAAAATAGTCTGTTGAAGATGAAAAAATGGTACCTAGGCAGATTCTAATTCTACTGTGTGAGTGGGAAAGGAGAATTGGTTGGGGAGGAGGTCTGCAGAGCTGAGATTACACCACGGTTTTCTGAGCACTTTCATCTTGAGTGGTGTTACTTGGTTTGCCTGCTGAACAAGGTGATGGCAGCTGCCTCTGTGGGCTGCAGGGATGCAGATGGGACTTGCTTAGCTCCCAAAGTTCTAATAGGTGCATCTGTTTAGCTCTGTGGGGCTGGGTCCAGCTCTGGAATTAAGTTACTTGGCTTTTTACTTCTTGATGAGCTGAGTCCCTTTCTGGAGTTATGATTTTGCTCTTACTGATCTTATCAGCAGAGATTTGTACTGACCACTGAGTTAATCTCCTTGGATGGAAAGTCATACAGAGCTGATAGAATGTGCTTGGATTACCTTGTCTATTTAAAACAGCAGTTTAAAACAGAGGCTTTGCCTCTCCTTGGTTTAATGATCTCTGAGGCAGGTACTGCTTTTTACCCAGCTTTCCTGGGAAAGGTGGCTGTGTGATGGTGTTGTTCCCTCTGTTCATTCCTCCAGAGCTTTTGATGCAGTTGCCTAACTTCAGTTTGAGGTGTGAACTCCCAGCTTGAAATGCCTGCTTGTCATAGGCAGCAGGCTGGGGAGAGTGGCTGTATCCCCAGTGAGGTGAAGGGAAGCAGTGTGAGATGATCCCATATGAGACATCAAAGAATCCCTGTGGGGGAGAGCAGTGCTGTTAGGCCATCCCTGCAGGTAAAACAGATGGGACCCCTCTGAGACACAGTGATAGCCTCTCTTAGGAGGTTGGTGAAGGACAGATTCAGCCTTGTAGGGATGGTGCAGGTGTCAGCTAGTATCCATGGGTGGGAGCTGAGGGTTTGCTGCTGGGTTACCTTATGCATCATTCATGTGAGCAAGGGATGCTGTGGAGGCAGCACCCAAGTTCTGGCCTCTGAGGACCAGAATGGTCACTTCTGTGTATCAACTGGTGCCACCCACGCAGTGGGGGAGATTGTCAGAGCAGAGCAGCCAGCCCCTGCGAGGGCCATGGTCACAGCTGGGAATTGTTTTCTTGGTGACTTGCTCTTGCTCTCTCAGAGCAGAGCTTCTGGGAAGATGCCTTTGTGGCCTGATGGGTGTTGAGCAATTGGCTGCGGGTGGGAAGCAGTGGCTATGGGTATCTGTCTCCCTGCTCCCTGGTGGTACTGCAGTGGGGCAGAGATGGCTCCCTGGGGCTCTGGCCACTCTTGGGGGCTGGGCCTTACAGCAGGTCTGGAGAGAAGACAGAGCCATGTAGCTGGGCAGCATCCTTGAGAGATCCCAAATCGCAGTCCAAGCTGCTTCTTACAGTGTTTGTCTCTGATGGCTCCTAACACTTGTGTCTCAAGTGCTACCACTTTGTGGTCTGTGTTTAACAAGAGCCTGATGAGCTGTCTCTTCAGCTGCTGGGGACACTGGGACTTTGCTGTGGCCCTCTGTCTCCCAGGCTTGCTTCGGCTCTCAGGCTTTCTTTTTATTCAAACGGCACAAGCCTTTTCCAGCACCTTGCCTGCGTGTGCCCCTGCCCACCCCGATCATCCTGGGGTGATGGTCCCCTTCGGCAGCCCCCGGTGGTGTGTGCAGGCTGCTGGCAGGGCTGCTGTTGGCTGTTTGCTTCACTCCCCAGCTGCGAGGGCTTGAGCCAGCTCAAAGGCGCGGTTCTC
>VWZY01004353.1:152455-231059 GCA_013399075.1 Chloroceryle aenea
GGCACCCCGTGTTTAAGTTGTAATGCCAGCATGGGGCTTGCTATAAACGTTTTTTTCCTGAGTCAAAACAACACAAATCTCCCTTATTTTGGGGAGGGGAAGGTGGCTTGAACGCTTCTGGGGTTGCACACTAATGTTGCTTTGTTTGTGAGAGGCATAGCTTAAAAGAAGAGGAATTCAGTGCAGGGCTGTGGGCCTGCACATTTAGAAACAAAATGGGGAAGTTTCCCTGTCCAACAATTTCCAATTGCTTCCTCTATGGTTTCCTGAGTAATTCTGACCGCCGGTTATAAACCAGCCTGCCTTGCTGGTGCAGGATGCATTGTGCCTTGGGCCCAGCACCTTCCCGGGCTGCCCTGTCCCCTCCCTGTGCTGTTTGCAGCTGGTGGCAGGAAAATTGCTGAACCCTGGGAATTCTGTTTTCCTGACGGTGCTGTGTGATGGACAGTAACAGCAGCAGCCCTGTTGGGACTGGGGTGGGATTGGGAGTGGATTGAAAATGTGCCTTGCAGTATTTTTTTGGGAGGTTATGCTCTGTCACGGTTGCTTTCCACCCTGCATTTGGCCCAGTGCTGTGACACTGGTGTCCTGCAGCCTGACAGTTGGGAGTCAGAAACATCCCTCCAGCCCTAATCTTCTAGTGACTGTTGGACACACTGGGGAGCAAGGCAGAAATAAATGATGAGCTGAAGTGGCTGTAGCATTGTCACAGCAAGAGCTGGGTGTTGTTTTGGCAGCCACCAGCAGACTGCTGGTTTGAGCAGGACTCCTTGGCCTGAAAATGGTTGTGAAATTGAAGCAGTAAAGACCTATCTCACCTAATGTAAGCCTATAAATATTAAGCTTTATGAATAAGCTAAAGGTCTAGTTTTCTCAATTTTGTGGAATGCAGTGGATATTTCCAGAGGACAATTCAAGTATTGCCCTGGGAACCACATAAGCAGAAGACCCAAGTGCATGCTGGCCCTTTGGTGCTTGTGCGTGAGGCGGCACTGGGAAGTGGGTGGATCCTGTGTGGGGAGAAGACTCTGCCCGGAGCTTTTTCACAGCATCTGTAAAGGCCAAGAAAACTTGATCCGAAAGTCTCTTTTATTTATTCATTCCTAATTCCAGCCCTGCTTTGAGGAGAGCACATGGAGGCCATCAGCCTTGCTAGGCATGCAGACAGTCCTGGCATGGCCATAGTCCTGTGCTGGAAGAGCATGGTCAGGGCAATATTTCAAAATGCAGCAGAAACCCTGAACTTTCTTCAGAATCTTGACTCTCGCATTTTTCATGTTGGGCAGACTTGAAAGTTTTGTGCAGCATTCAAGGGAGTGTTTTGGTTTCCCTTTGCCCACATGTCAGCATTCCTGAACAAAGCAGCCTCAAGATTTGCGGAGCAGATTCTTGAAATTCTGCAAATATTTTAAGCCAGAAGATGTTTCCAGAAACTGCCTGACTTAACAAAAAGAGTTGGTAGGATTTGGGCACGGGTTTGGGGAAAATGTAAAAAGGGATTTTTATCTCTCTTTAAATGAACATCATTTCAGTCAAAACCACCATTCCTGGTCTTAGGAGCTGTTGTGCTCCAGCACCTTGTTGCTGTTAAACCACAGCTTTTGCTTGCTTAACCAAACCAGATAAAGAAGATACATGTTTGAAAATGGAGGTTTGTTACCCTGCTCTTGCAATGACTTCCCTGGTCATCTCCCTAGAGATGTAATTTAAGGCTAGGTCTGAAAATGGGTTTAGATACCTAAAGATGGACTGAGGTGAGAGGGAAGCAAGGCTGTATGGCAACTCCTCCACCTGCTTAAGCCTTCCGGGGGTTATCTTGTGAGCATGTTGAGATGATTCAGTTTTGTGGTCACCAGAACCCCTTAGTTTACACTCCACAGCACCCATGTATTTGCCATCCTGGATGCTTCAAATGTACCCTCAGGATGAGTTTGTGGAAAACCTCTGTGGGAGCTGCTGCTTTTGCCCAGAAATATGGAAGTGCTGCCCTTTCCTTGGGGCTGGGTGGCCAGCAGTGCCATTTTTAATGGGAAGGTGACAGCAAGCTTTGCTTGGTGCCTTCCTGTTCTTATTTAACTGTGCTTTTTGCTGGTTGCTGACGTTGGGGTTTAAGCGTTGAATGTCTCATCTCATGAGCATTTTATTGCAGGCATGAGTGTGAGTGACAAGGAAGGGGATGCAAAATGTCACATCACCCCAGGCAGCTGTTGGGAGGTGTTGGGAGTAAGGAAGGCTCCCATGTCTGGGACCATTGACCCATGTGTCTTTGTAACCTCGTTTCTGAAGGTGGAAGCAGCAGCCCCAGTGCAGTTCTGACCCAAATACAAACTTTTGTTTTGGCTTTTTGGTTTTGCTAGTGTGTTTCAGGGGTGCTGAGGGATTGTGGCAGTAACCTCTTCAGTGAAGAGGTTTGATTGGGACTAGAAATGCTGATTGATTCCTTTTTTTTATTCCCCCCTCCTCCCTCTTCCTGTTGAAGTCAAGAACCACTTCAAAGGCTCAGATGTGTTGGTGCCAGACGCCACGCAGTTATTGCTAAAAGAATCTGAAATATAATTGAAAACAAAGCTTTGTTCAGCCAGGCGTATGTGGCTAAAGGCTTCCACTCATGACAGAGGTGGGTACTCAGCCTCTTCTAGATCTGGTGTCTACACACTTAACCACAGCAGATGAATTGACTGTGAATTCTCTTACATCTGATAAATATTTGTGAAATCCAGAGAAATATGTATTTGTAAGGAGGTTTTTTCCTACCTATGAACCTGTACTGACTCAAAAGTTACCAGCATATTTGTGGAATTCCTTGCAGTAATAAAACACATCAGATTGGTCTTGGCAGGCTGATTTCAATAGCAGTGCTCCCAAGTCCAGGTTCCTCTGCTTGGCAAGCATGGAGTTGTCCTGTTTGCTTTTAAGACTTGTCTTTTCTGTGGGATATGGGATATTGTGTGATGTAATATCAAAAACATTTGTGAGAGCACGGGTAAGATAGATGTCAGCGTTCATTCTAGTTTTATTTGGTGTGAAAGCAGAGGTTGGTGTAGGAGGCTTATAATGCAGCCTGGTTAGTTCTCTTGATGAAGTCCATGAGGCTGGAGGCTTCTGAAGGAGCCCAGCAAACTTGAGGTGTTTTGCATGTAGTAGCCCTCACCTGGTTGATGCTGTTTGTAAACAATCTCATGGGCTGTAAAAACAATGTATGTGGTTCTAGGCACACAGCATGATTTAGGTTCCTGTTTCTTCTTATTTCCTTTATAAAATTTTAGAAGTTTAGCTCCATGCTGCAGGTATCTGGATTGGGCCCTCTGTTGCTGGAACAATGGTCTAAGAAATGAAGCCCACATGGTGTGGGGAGCTGTCCTCCTCCTTGTGGAGGTTAGTCCTGTAGCCAGACTTGGAGAAATGGGTCCATGTGGAATTTAAAAGACCCTTCAGCTGCGTGAGGGTTGCAGAGTTTGGTGTTTCTTTTCCCTTTAATTTGCCTCCCCTACCAAAAGCGCTAGCCTCATTGCATATGGCTGCTGTCTGGTGTTTATTATCTCTGTTACACTGTGGTTAGTGCTCACACATGATATTTCTTTGGTTTCAGTACAGACTGAGCGAGTTGTTCACTGCTGGATCCAAAAAATGTAAACTATTTATAAATGAAAAATACTCTCCAGTTTTAAAGTGCTGTGTTGTCCCCTCTCCCTCCAGCATGTGCACACTTGGCTGATCTCGTGTAATCCCACTGATGTAAATCCAGATCTCTAACAATTTATGGGACTGGGGGCCGCCAGGAGAAATTTTGATGTGACCTTGTGCTCATGGGGGGAGAACAGAAAGCAACAATGATAAACAGTAATGGAAAAACGCGATTTGGCTGCGGTGCATGCAGTGCAGATACGGGCCCAAACTCGGATAAACCTTCCTTTGGAGTTCAGGGATTCTTGATTTTTTTGTTTTCCAGTTGGGCCCATCTCCATCACAAGCAACTCTTGAAAAAATGGGTCAGAAACTTATTAATGTGGCTTAATATGACCTGAAAGAACTAGAGTGCTTTTTTTTTTGTACTCCTTCCAATTAAACTCTGTTTGTTCTGCCTTTTGAGCATGTACTTAGTTTTATATTGAACTAACAGCCTATGTTTAGTCTCTCAGGGAAGAAAAATAAGACAGGATTTAATAAGATATTAAGGGAGGCTGGACTAAGTTTTTTGTGCCTGTTTGGAAAGCAGGGCAGGAGGTCATAGTGGGTGGGCCAGGAAGGGACATGCTGGACCAGAGGCTGAAATGGCCAAGCCTGGGGCAGGAGAAGAGAAGGCTGTGAAGTAAATAAAGGGTGTTCAATTGAGGAGCTTATTAAGCAACAGCTGATGGCTTGTTTTTCTTGAGAACAACAGGGAACTTAAGCTGAGTTTGTTTCCTGGTTGGGGTGAGTGTTGCACACTGACCTAGGAGTGAGTGAGCTTCCATAAGATGGTGTGAGGAGCAGAGCTATTCAGAAAGAGCTCCTGAAAGAGCAGAAATTATTTTGATGTATGGTGACATGGGTTTTCTATGCAACTGTGGTGAGATTAAATGAGGCAGGACTGTTCTGCTTCCTGCTAAAATCTGGAAAATTAGAGGACAGCTGAAAAACCAGGTGGGATTTTTTGGGAAACTGTTCACAGCATCCCAGCTTGCCATCATTCAAATGAAAATGGTGGAAACTTTTTCTCATTGCCGGTGCATTTAGGCAGCCTTTGCCATGTTGCTATAATTAGTCAGTAAATTGTGCAAAAAATTTAGTAGTGGAACTTGTGCATGAAGGAGTAAAGCATAATGAGAGTAAATTCAACATCGTTTCCAAGTTTTCTCTGGACACTGTTCGCACTGGTGAAAATACCTTGTTCTGTAAAGCCCAATTAATAGAAATATGAAGCTTGGGATTTTTTTAATTTTGAGTATTTAGGAGCACCTAAACACGTTTGCACTTCTGTCCCCCACACAAGGCAGCACTTGCTGGAAGAGGCAGTTACAACCTAACTGGGACTATGGAACGAAGCCTTTAACGTCCTGATTGCATATTAATGAACAGCCAAGCCTGCAGGATGGTGCCAAGAGGCAGGGAGTGAGAAAGCCAACAATATCAGCGTGAACTTTGCACTCTGGAAAGTGTGAAGTGATGTTGGTGAAAGGAGGTTATTGCACGAGTGGAACGCTGTGCTCTGCTTTGATGCCCAAATTTCTGGGCTAGTAAACTGAGGAAGAGTAATTGACTGGTGAAGCTTGCTGGGTTCCCATTAGCCTGTTCTAGACCCCTTGAAATGCAGTACAGTTTGGCAGTGCTTGGCACGCTGAGGCTGGTATATGAAGCTGTAGTACTGCTCGGAGAGTGTGGAGTTACTGTCCACATCTGGTTTGTATCGCCTTCAGTGGGTTTAATTGCAAGTTGTAGTGCTCAGTCTGTACCCTTCTCCCTGCCTGCTTCTCTCATTGGGCAAGCAAAATCCCAGACTGGAAAAAGCTACAAAATGTGCTGGGGTATGAATTAATCTGTCTAATGGATACTGATAGTGATATACTTTTCCTGGGATTTGGCAGAAACTGGAGATCCTGGCTCTTGCCTCTTGCTTATCCACGTTTCTTAATCCAGAGCTTGTTATCAAGTCCCTAGGATATGTGGGGGGGTTTGGGACTTGGTTTTGGTTGGTTTTTTTTTTTTAAGGGTTCCCCAGCTGCTTGGAAGGGGCTTCACCACAGAGCCCAAGAAGCCCCACCGTGGACGAGTGCGGTGGTGGCATGTCCCCACAGGACGCTTGGGGACAGACCGACAGTCGCGTGCAGTGGTTTGTCAATCACCCCAATTATGTCTTTCTGCTCCGCAGCTCCCTCCAGGAATGTGCAGCATTCAGCGCGGGGGTTTGTCTGCTGTGCTGCAGAGGACTTTTCCAGCAGGAACATTGGGAGTATTTAAGATGATCTCGCAAATATTTTTAAATATTTTTTTTTAACTGGCCCTTGGCCAATTTTTGCTTGTTTCTGAGGCATAAAGTGGGTTTGAAAAAATGTTGCTTGTCTCTCCCCCCATTTAAACATTTCAGGAATGTCAAGTCTTGTCAGCCTTGGCTTTGCTGGGGGGTTGGAAAAAAATCCCTTGGGGAGCTAAGGGATGTGGGTTCTTTTGTGATCTCTCAACCCTGAGGGAAGGTGAGGGAGGGAGAGAGAAGGTCTCTAACAAAAACTTCCTTTATCCCAGATTTTAATGAGGTATTGCCACTAAATAGCAGCAACCACAAAAATACTCAACCTGACTTGGGTCTCTGATGTTTGACCCTTTGGTTTATCTCATCCTCTCACTTTTGTTCCCTTCTAGGGTCCTTGCAGTGTTTTCCAAGACAGAAACTCTATGTTTGTAATATAAACCTGTTTGGGAATCTGGACAGATTAAGAGAAGACTTCTTAGCCATTTTTTTCCTTCCCCTCATTTCTCACTTTTGCATGATAGGGAGATTTGGTGGCTTTTGTGCATTTCAGCTCTGGAGCCCCCAACATAAGGAGGACATGAACCTGCTGGAGCAAGTTCAGAGGAGGTACACAAAGGTGGTCAGAGGGCTGAAGTACCTGTCCTGTGCAGGCAGATTTGGAGAGGTGGAGTTCTTCAGCCCAGAGAAGAGAAGGCTTCACGGACACCGTTACAGCAGCCCTGCAGTGCCTGAAGGGAGCATACAGGAAAACTGGAGAGGGGGTTTCCCCAAGGGCATGTAGTGATAGGAAAAGGTGTAAAGGCTTTAAACTGAATGAGGGTAGATTGAGATTAGATGTAATAAAAAAGCTCCTTGCTGTGAGGTTGAGACACTGGAACAGGTTGCCCAGAGAGGCTGTGGACGCCCCATCCCTGGGAATGTTCAAGGCCAGGTTGGATGGGGCTTTGGGCAACCTGGCCTAGTGGGAGTTGTTCCTGCACGTGGCAGGAGGATGCAGCAGAATGATTTTACAAGGTCCCTTCCAACCCAAACCATGATGTATCCTCTCTTGGTGGAGCAGTGGGAGAGATCTGAGGGTTTCACACAGTCCTCCCTGCTTTCTGGGCTGTTATATTTAGAAGGCTGCAGCAGACATCTCCTCCATCCCGGACTTCCTCTCACTTTTCCCCGTGCAGTGGGGCCAGTGTGCTCTGTCACCACCACCAGCTGCCCCCAAGGTGTTTGAGGGGGGTGTCGGAGGTGGGGGGGATGGTGCTGAGCACTCTGAGCTGGCAGTTACACCTCAGCTCTGTGCCTGCTGCCTGGCTGGACTTTGGAGCTGAGCTCTAGATGAGGTGGGGGAAAACCCCAGCGAAGGAGGAAATGTTTGTTTAATTCCTGACGTAGTGTAAGGTTCAGAGCGAGCAGATTGTGAAATGGCGTGGAGCGGGGAATCACAGTTTGCAGATATGTGCAGAACAGGCGGCCAATGTGGAGCTCGGGCTGCAGTGGCTGAGGGGAAGGCAGGCAGGTTTATTTGTTTGTGCAGTTTGCTTTTAATTTTAATAACCGTTATATCCTCTTTCCCTCTGAATAGTGATTCCTTATTTATAAAGGCCTCCCCTTATTATTTGGCCTGAAATACGGGCTGTGCTCCAGTTTTTACGATAGGGTTTAATTTTTTTAACGGGTGCTAGCAGGGGGTGGGCAGGTGGGGGAGCTGGCCCTGCAGGCCCCCCGTGTTTGCATTTCCTTTGCTGTCGTGGGGCTTCAGCTTTTCTCTGTGCATAGCCTGGCCCTGGGGCCTGCCCCCTGCTTGCCCCTACGGTTCTGCTGCTATAAATGAGGCAGCAATGTGTTCCTAGCTGGAGTGAGCTGGGTAATTGCTCTGGGCAGGTTCATGGTGGGGAGGTGCAAAGCGCCTGATGTCTGTCTGCCCCTCCTGGAAGCTGGTGCCCAGAGGGGCTGGGAAGTGGGAGGCCAGGAGGGCAATGTGGGTCGAGGGACCTTTCCTTGCTGTGGGGAAAGAGGAGCTGAGAGGGAGGAAGCACTGGTATTCCCCATCCCTGGGAGAGTGCAAGTCACAGGGTGTGGGGCTCCGGTGCCCATGCCCACACTGGGAGCACTTGTGGGTGCTTGGAGAAGTGTACTGGGATGTCAGAATCATCTCTGGAGTTCCACACTCCACATTTTGAGGCGAGGAAAAATAAAGGTGACAAAGGAGCCATTTTCAGATTTCTCAAATATTACAAAGATTTTGTAGCGAAGTGCAGAGATTGTTGAAGCTGGTTGGGCATGCCACAGGCTTTTGGATTTGATCAACACTTAAATCACTCTCTGGCTGCTTGGCTCAGCCTCGCTCATCTTCTCCCCACTCCTGGAGGAGCCCAGAGGGTGGAGGAGTCAGTCTCGTGCCCCTGCTGCTGACTGCATGGGTCTGTCAGTGGGTTGATGGCACACGAGGCCGTCTATAAAAGCTCAAGGTAAAATTTAGCAGGCATTCTGTGTGCTTTTGCCATAACAAAAGAGCAGTAAGGCTTCACTTGGGTTGCTGAAGGCCCTTTAGGTACATGATAGTAAATTAAATCCTTTCTGTGCTCCTCCACAGAGGTGTGTGGGGAGTTGCAGAGGCCTTGTTTTTGCAGGCAGCATTGCAGGGTTTTTCTTAAGTGTCCTGCCCTCCTGCTGCTCAGCGGGCAAGGGTGTCTTGAGGTAAGGTTTTATTTAATGCTTTCTCATCTGTTGCTGTTGTACATGTCAACTGCAGACAGCCACCTCCTTAACCTGCTCTGTTGGCCAGATTTGCATGTCAGAGCCCTATGGGGCAAGTGCAGGACAGTGGCAGAGGAGTGGATTCACTGAGGACAGTGCCCTTAATTTTAATTGCCAGACAGAGTATTCTGGATGTATGCTTTCCTGAAAGCTCTTGCCAATACTTCCTGCTTGTCATCCTCATGCAGATGGCTTCCCTGCTCTGCTGGCTCTCCAGGCTTACAGTGTTTCCTAGACACCTCTCCTTTATGGGCTTAGAGGAGCCGTGTCTCTGCAGGAATCACATGCACACATTTTTCTTCACCCAGGTCCTTTCCAGCCCAGAGTTGCACTGCTCTTGCATTACCTGTCCATTACAGTGTCCAGTTTTGAGCATGAGAGAAATATATTTTGATTCTTTGTGCTGAAAACCAGATTGCCGTTTCCCTCGTGGAACTAAGCAGAAAGCTTCACATATAGGTAGGAGTTTGAAATTAACTTCATAAAGTTATTAATAAACAGGAACAGAACACTTTGAGCAGCAGCAACATTTTAAAGTTTGCTTACAAGCAGTTTATTGATCGAGCAAATAGATGGATAACACAAGCTTGGAGGTGTGTGATAGTTAATGTGTAACCATTAAATAGACTTAGTTGGGTAGTTTTTATGTGTTCACATAGCATTTAAAGCTTATAAACCTGTGGAGAGTGTTTTTTATGTGGAGTAAAATGAGAACCTTTATCCCAGAAAAGGTGTTCATGGAAGAGGTACAGTTTATGTAATTGCATTCACGTGATCTGACATAAGTGTGGGGCTGCAGGGCAGGGGAGAAGCTACTAGAGCCAACTTCTGGGGCTGTTGCAGTGTTGCTATGTATTGGCTTCCCTGCCAGGGGCCAGTTTGAGATCAGTGCCATTCTGTATGGAGCATTATATTGTGAGCCTCCTAAACAGAGGGTTGTGTCCTTGCTTTGTGACAGTACTTTTTGGCTTTTGCCCTTGTGTTGTTTTTGGGTTAGTTTTTTTTTTTTAATGTGTTGGGAGAAACTTTGGTGTCAAATGTACGGGTGGGGGAGTGGGAATAGGGTTGCCTGCTGACTAACCTGATGAAGCATTAAATATGTTCTGTAGCTCTCAAGAAGCTGTCCTGGTTAAAGCAATTACATAGGAACCCAAGCTTTGTGGGAATAGGGAAAAGCCTTGATTTCTTTTCCTTTCCTTTTTCTTCCCCATACAGCATATTTTATGGAAAGCAATGACTGAGTGGTTGGGGGATTCAGTAGAAGGAGGGGAGCTGTAGCTCCTCCTTATTGATTAAAAGAAATGATAGCTGAGAACAAGACTTGTTTCAGGTTTTTGCAGCAACACCTTCACGCTGGAGCATGTGGATGGTGGGGGAGAAAGGCTGCCCTCCATCCTAACTCAGTTTGTGTAATTGTGATTGCAGAGCTCCAGGCAAATATTGACACCAGATTCCTTGGCAGACGTGCCATTCCTGAGATGCCTCGGGAGTAACAGATCCTTCCCTGGCACTCGCTGTTGCGTGAAGCAGCCCCTCCTGGGATGGTGGAGGTGGTGAATGAAGGAGGAGAATCTCAGTGGGTGTTAGTGATGAAGCTAAGAAATGTGATGCTGAAGGGAGTCTCACCCATAAGTTCCATGGTATTGCATGATGAGGTCTCTAACAATTGGGTGAATGGTCTGAGAGGTGGCAGAGGTGGGACACCTTGGTATGTTTTCACTGCCAGTCTGGCCCAGGTTTGATTGCTGGGGATACACGCATCTGCTCAGTTCTTTACACCACATGACAGCCGTTACCACTTTGCATCTTTAAAAAGCAAAATAAAAACCAACTGCCAGCCACAGAAAAGGAAAATTGTAAAATTCTGTTTTCCATCAGCAGTTGGCTGCCTGGGCTTTGCACTGTGGCAAGGGTGTTTTGCTGAGCATGTGTGAGAACCTGCTTTCCCTGCTGCAGATCTAGAGAATACACCAGAGGATTGTTAACATCAGCCAGATACCTCTGTAGTGTGGCTTTGTAGCTTAGTCTGGACAAAAGGTTAAATCGGGCAGTCGTTTCTGCAACGTTATTTCCTATACAGCACTCTGGAGAAAGTTCAGCATCACTTAGTTAACTTTTGCAGAGCCATTTCCTGTAGGTTTTGTTAGAAAAAAGCTAGATTATGTGTTTCCAGTTGCAGTAGAGATATTTTCCCCTATAAAGTGCACTACAATTTATTTTTACAGAATTTTCATTGGTTTGCAGAAGGCTTTAGGGGAGGGAGCCCGAGTGTTTGGAAGATTCAGAAAGTTTTTTATTTCATACCTCACTTGCTGTGACAAATTGAGGAAAATGTGTTTCTTAATGTGGCGTTGCTGTAGTCAAGCCAGGCTTGGAATACAGAATCTACATTAGTGTGTGCTCCCTTGTGAGATAGTGGTCTGTCTAGCCCAGGGTCCTGTTTCTGACAGTGCCCAGTTCTAGGCAGGATGGAGAAAACTGTGCAGCCAACAGCCAAGTTGTGACCTGCCCAGAGGAAGAAAAAAATCTCCTCTTGATGGCTTCACAGATGTGGCAGAGGGTTGAATGGGTGGGGTGTTTTGTGATTCTTCAACCCAACCATGTGATGTGTTCTTACCCTCTTGTCTCCTTGGGCTTGTCCTCTTTCATTGCTTCCATGACCCCACTTGTGGGGTGCCTTAAGTTCTCCATCATGGTTCATCTCAGGATTTCTTCATCTTTCCTTCTTTTCTGTTGCTGTCCATGCTTAGAGCAGCAACGCTTTCCACGAGCCCTAAATTCTTTCTCATTACCATGAATCTTCTCCTTGTTCTTTTCAGAGAGATAATTTACCTACTCTCAAAAGGACATGGTTTAAATTCTCCAAGTAGTGAGTACACCTGTGGCCCTCCTCATGCAATAGCAAACCTTGGGCATTCCTCCTGCATTCATGTTTCTCAAATAGCTGCTATTTGGAGTGTAAGGCCTTGGTGCAAAGCCAGGGTACCTCTTGCTCCATGAGAGGTGCAGTGCAGGTAGTGAATGGTGAGCTCCTTGGCATGGTGCCTGGCCTTGCAAGGACCACTTGGAAGAGCGAAAGGGTAGTTCTGTTCTTGGCCTAATTGTTGTGTTAGCTTTTCTATTTTCAATGCAGCTGGGTGGCCACCCACATGGAGTTCTGTTATCAGACTAACTTTTTCAGGAGCTATCAGGCAGTTTTAAGAGGGCATCTGGTTTGGACTATGCCTGAGATGGGCTCAAAGCAAGAGGGAAGGATCTATCTGCCTTTTAGCATCTCCCTGCAGAATTTGTTGGTGGTTGCAGCCTTCATGCAGATGGAGTTCCCTGTGCTTGAAGCTGGGACTGGAGCCTCCACTGGCATTTGCACACCTTCTGGTGGGCAGAGACTGAGATAGTCATAACAAAAAAATCTGATCTCCAGTGCCAAGTGGAGCAATGTGATTCCAGTAATAATAGTTAAAAGAAAATGAAATGAGTGTATCCAGATACCTTCTGAATCCAGCAGTTTTGCAAGAGATTGGGTCCTTAATTGCTTCCCGTGGCAAAAGAATAAGGAAACATTCCCCTTCCCATCCCTCTACAACTTGGAAAGGATAAAAATCTATAGAAGAGAAAGTTTGTTCCTTTATTTAACCTTAGCGTATACCCTCCCTTTGAATTAACTGTGGTGCTTTTAGCCGAGAAATTGCCCAAATCTGAGGGAGCTCATTAAATAATAAATCAAGGCATCCATTGAAGTACATCACAACTCTTTGAAGTAGATGAAAAAATTCCTTCCTGATCTGAAGGCAAAATGCATGTTCAGCTTTGGCTCCTGACTGATGCTAATGCAGGGTTTGAGCTTAGCTCAGGTGTCCCAACAGGGAGTGTGGAGAGCCAGGAGCAAGTGTGGGCTCATTAACTGGCTGCTTCACCTTTGCTTTGCCTAGGACTCCTGAAAGGCTGAGAGACCTGAAAGCTGCAGCCACTGAAAATAGAGGTGGTCTTAATACTGGAAAGTCCTGAGATACTGGACTAAGGAAGAGCAAGTGCACTTGAAGAAGTTTCTAAAGCTTTATTGGCTGCAACTTTCCTCTTTCTGAGTCTTTCTGCAGTTTGAGTTATACTAATAAAGAAATCTGGCTTTGTAAGTGGAAGGAGTTGAAAAAATAGCACCATTAAAAACTGTAAAGCTCTCAAACATTTTTTAGTAGTGCTTCTGTAAAAGATGTGACATGTATGTTGGGGCAGAGTATAATAAAGGGGTTTTTACTAGTGCTCTTCACAACTTGGTGATAAGCTGTACAGATGTCCCTCTCTCCTAACAAAGCCTTTCTACCTCTGTACATCACTATAGATGTATTGTCTTGTGTGTATGTGTGTTTGTAGCTGCATCTGTCTGTAAACTCACGTAGTAAAGCAGTCATGTACATGTGCAAGTTATTTAAGCAAGAATATATGCTTATGTGGGACGTTCTGCTGTATATATGGAATGTGAAGACTGGCATATAATGGAAAGCAGAAATAGATGTAACCATCCTCTTTACAACTTTGTAGCATTCTTAGGGTGATACTTGAGCACCAGCTTCATCTACTTTGAAATCCTTCCTGGTATCCTGCTGCTGTCCCAGCAGTAAACACCACTATGGGATTTATGCCCAAACAAGTATGAAAGATTATTCTGATAGATGGCCCTGCTCGTGCCATCGAGCAAGACTTCAGCATCGGTGTTTGGTGCTTTGCATCTTCCTGTAGTACATCATAAAATAAAGAGCATCTTTTAGAGGAATGTCATATTCTGTCATATTCTAGGTCATACTGTAATTAGTGATCACTTTCCTTACATTGATTCCGCATGTGTCTGTGTCAAGCACTCTAAGACCTCCTGGTTTCCTCCTGCTGGTAGGAGGTATGCTGTGGACCACCTTGTGCATCACACCATTGCCTCTGATAATACAGCTGTCTGCCACCAAGTGCTGTAGTTTGTGACAAGATGAGAGTAGAGGAAGACTTCTCTGCTGTTTTCAGACCAGAGAAACAAGTTTAATGAGAAAAATACCTTTGCATAGGATCTAAAATATGGATTAATTTAACCTGAAAGCCCCTTCTGGTTTTTCATTATCAAGTGAAAGGTAGTTTCATGTAGATTCGACTTGTTTTGCAGCAAATGCGTTATATATAGCCTGGCTTTTATTTCTCATGAGCTAGGTGGAAATGGCTTATTTTAAACACAGCCCTTCCATCTTGAAGGTCAATTAAAACAGGTTGGAGGTCAGATAAAGTAGAAGGGACAGAACATTTGCTTCTTGGTGTGTCTATTTCTGTAATGTTATTAGTGCATGTGGTTATATTTCTAGCATTTTGTTCCAGGACTTCCTCTAAGACTGAATAAATTGAATCAGTTGGATGCAGTACAGCTTCCAATTTGGGGTTAGAAATCCATTAAATTGCTTGGTGCTATATTGGCAATACAGAAGTGCTTGGAATGAAAGTGCATTATGATTGGACATCGATTACTTGAAAGGAGAGGGTGGATGCCTGTGTAAACCACACACCTCCAGCCAGAATGAACAGCTTTGGGTTCTTAGCTCAAAATGTGTATATTTTGCAATTAAAATGCTGCTCTTTATTACAGAGAACTATTTTTAAACTGAAAATGGAGAGCTGTCTGCCATGTGTTTTTCACACCTCTGTGAGATTAGAGCTGGCTGTGCAGTGTGCTGTGCTGCCAGCCACTGACTGCCCATTGAAAATTGGTCCTTTAGCTGATGCTTTGAGGTTGTATACATCATTCCTTTCCAAGTGCAACCTCTCAGTTTCTGTACATGGCATTGAAAAGTGCAGGGAATGTCCTCGCTTGGGTGGATTTTAAACTTGAGTAAGTTTGTGGTGGGCATAGCAAGAAATACAGTGTTGCATTTCCACTCGGACAGCTGCCAGGACCAGAAAGGGTTTTATTTCTACCATGGAAAGCTGCAGAGGAGATGTCTGGGTGTTTTGTGAGACTGGAGTTACTGCCACAGGTGGGAAGGGGGGAGCAGAGCCCATGGGATGACCGTGGCCTCTATCCTCACAGGTACAGCTGAGCTGGCTGCTTTGGCTCTGCTCAGTTGGCTTGTTAAACTTGGCAGTACATCTGATGAGACAGAGCTTCATGTTGATATATTAGGAAGGTATTTCTTAGGTGATGGCACAGCAGATGCACTGGGAAGCTGACAAGGACACAGCAGTGTAGTGTGGTCAGCCTGGGCTGATGGAGAATGGGAGCACAGAGGTTCTTTCTGGGAAATGCCTCCTTGCTTTTGCCTGGGAGGTGATGCAGCCCCTCTCTGCAGTGGTAAAAAGCAGTGCCAAGTGCAGGAGAGGCAAGAGCAAGCTGCTGAGCCCCTGTGCCCAAGCTGCAGGAAAAATCTGCACACTGTTTTTCTAAGACATTTTCTTCCCCCAGCTCTTTGCCTGACTAGTTTTAACTAGTGCACAAATATTCCTTTGTGCTGCTTCCAAGCCAGTGTGTTTTTTGGGGGGAGATTGGTCCTTCCCGATTAACTATTAATAAGAACCACCACGAGAGAACGAAGCGCTGAGCAAACAGGTCAGGAGCTGGTTGCTTGCCCTCTCCCCACCATTAATGATTGACTGGGCTCTGGTCTGGTGTGGCCTGGTGCCCCATGCTGCCACTGAACGGGGCATGGATGAGCCCTGCAGAGAGGCAGTGCTGCATCTGTGCTAAAACTTCAGCATGGGGATTTGGTCCTGTGTGGTGTGTGTGACCACGGTGCTGCACATCAGTGGCATCAACAGCACATGAGAGCTGTGCCTGGTGGTATATTTACTGAATTAATATTTCTGATAAACTGTGCTGTTGGAGCAGGGGAAAAATGTCTTCTCAGCTAGTTAAGCACAAGGAGCTTACCAGAAATGCTTGTGGCTATGACTGAAACCGCTTGCATCTCCGAGGAGATCAGAGCACGTTGCAATTGTCTTTTAGGAGAAAATGTGTCTTAAAGTATGGCTTATTAGATGTTATTGAATGATTGTTAATCTTGGATATTTTAATAAAGTGTGGAAATTTCTGAACAACATTCAGGGAGTTTCTGAATTCTCTTCTCCATTGGCACTCGACCTGTAACCCACAGCTGGATTTTGCAAAGTCATGTGGTGGGAGGTTTAGGTTGCCAGCAGTTGAACGTATTGCTGCGGGTCTTTCCAAGCATCTGAAGAAGCCAAAGGTTTAACATGGTTTATCTGCTGGGAGTGCTTGTGAAAAATTGCACAACTTTCAGATGAAAATATTTACTTAGCAGAAATAGCAATTTTGGAAACTGTAAATAGCAGTTATTGCTGGTTTACCAACGTTGCTTGTGAAAAATTGCACAACTTTCAGATGAAAATATTTACTTAGCAGAAATAGCAATTTTGGAAACTGTAAATAGCAGTTATTGCTGGTTTACCAACGTTGCTTGTGAAAAATTGCACAACTTTCAGATGAAAATATTTACTTAGCAGAAATAGCAATTTTGGAAACTGTAAATAGCAGTTATTGCTGGTTTACCAACGTTGCTCTTGTTATCAGTTAATGGAGGCTTAGCAGTTTTTCTAAGCTGGGCATTTATAGTAAATTATATAGTTGTTAATCTGAAATCAATTGATTTGGTATGCTGAATACACAATAGGGAACCTTAATTGAAAATGTTAGTAAAGAAGTCATGGCCTTTATCGATTTACCGAAGAAACACGGTGGTGATGGAAGCAGGAGCAATTTGTTTGGCAAGTGTTTTGTTTGAGCAAGGCCTCCAGCCCTCACTTCAGCAGTTTCAGATATGGTTTGCTTTGCCTTGTGGAGGCAAAGTCTCTGAGAAATTTACCATCAAATTAGAAAAAAGTGGGTTTGTGTGGAGCAAACAACTTGCAGGGTTTTTGGTTTTAGGGTATGTCTTTCTCATGACAGTAGGTAGCACTTTGTAATTAAAACAACAAACCCAGAACAAACCCTATGGGTGTCTGGGCAGATGAAGGGTGGAGTTTTATTTGTGGGTTAAAAAAAATGTTCCACATCCTGCTTTTCCTTCCAGCTTCTTACCTGTCATATGTGGTAAAGCAGGATTGCTTTATGTAAATTTAAATACAGATAGTTTTATTTAGATGTCCGTGCCCCTTTGAAATGCATTTTTGCTTTGAGGCAATCCTTGCAGCTCATGGCTCCATGTATTTTGGAGAGGATCAGTCTCCTTCAGGCAGCGCAGCTTAATAAAAGCAGCAAATAAAGTGGAAAAATTGCTGCAATTAAATCCTGCCTGCTCTAAACCCTTGCAGCATCAATGCTGCCTTTGACTGGGCTGTCTTACTAGGAGCAGAGGAACACGGAGTCCTAACGGGAGGGTTTGTAGCCTCAGTAACTGGGTGATGTGGCTGTGGCTAGTATTTGTTTTGAGAAGCAGAGAGAGTGGTGTTGAATACCTCGGCAGGACAAAGCAAGCATGAATGACATACTCTGTTGTTTTGAGTCCCTGATGATGGCTGTGAAGGTGCCCCCACCCCAGGAGAGGGGGGGGCTGAGCACTGCCAGAGCTGGTGGGACACTCTGCAGAGACACAGGCTCACAGTTCTCCCTCTGCCATTGAGGCCTTTGGGCAACTTTCGATGTACTTTACTACTTGAAATCTCAGTTTAGTTTTTTTGGTGCATGGAGCAGTTGAAATACTGAGAACTCTCATGGAGTGGACCTGGATCAAGCTCTGGTTGAACAGGTATTGTCCCATCTCTCCCAGTGCTGCATGGGTGTAGCAAGAGGTCCATAAGCACCTGGGTTACCCAAGTGCACATATATTGTGGTGTACTTGTGTGTGTGATTATGTAGATTAAGCTGAAGGTAATATTAAAAAAAAAAAGTTAAAACATTTGGGGTGTTTGGAGGAAATGGTCTTCCAAGAAAAATAAAAAACCAACTCCACTTCAGTTTTCCTAAGGTTATTAAAATAGGAGGAAATGGGATCCTAGGTTTTGTCAAAACACATTTGTGTAAACTGAACTGGGCCTAAAATAACCTGACACTGCCTTTTTTAAAAGAGACAAATAAGCCTGTAAGAGTTCCTTGCTGGAGGAGATGCAGAAGCCCCAGCAGCATAGTGTTACCCAAGGCTCCTGCAAAGTGGTAGGACAGAAGTAGGTGCTGGTCTCTTCTCACAAGTAACTAGTGACAGAACAAGAGAGCATGACCTCAAGTGGCACCAGGAGAGGTTTAGACTGGATATTAGGAAAAAAAAAAAAAAATCACTGAAAGTGTTGTCAGGCATTAGAACAGGCTGCCCAGGGAAGTGTTTTGAGTCACCATCCCTGGTTACGTTTAAAAGCTGTATAGATGTGGTGCTTGGAGACGTGGCTTAGTGGTGGACTTGGTAGAGTAGGGTTACTGGTTGGACTCCCTGATCCGAAAGGTCTTTTCAAGCCCATGATTCCATGAAAGGACTCTTTGGCCCCTGGGCATGTGGGTGCTCTCCTGTTGGACCCATGAACCAACAAGGACAGAGATATTTCTATTTGCAGCCTTGCATGAGCAGACCAGTTCTGGTGGTTGCTTACCAGGCTTGCCCTGCACAGGCACGTTCACGTGCCAGAGGTGTGATCTCTGCACACTTATGAGCACAGAGTTGGCAGAGCAGGAGGAAGAGCCAGGGCTTGAAAATGCATCCATGAAAATTACTCAGAGATAAGAAGAGAATTCCTTAATTCCTTAAACCTTATCGACCACATGTTAAATTAAATTGCAGCCCACCACAATGCTTCTCAGTGATGTGGCTTTAATTAGTAATCTTTGCACTAATGACTGCATGCATCCGCTGGAATCGGTGCGGTATTGATTGTTTGGTGATCATGCTATAGGAATTTTCTTTAGATGGTATTGTTGGTCGTGACTGCGAGTGATTCATGGTGCAGTTTTCTTGGTGTCTGGATGACCTCTCAAAGTTTGTCTTCACTGTCAAATTAGCTCATATTATGGCTTGAGGGTTGCCCTTAAGCTGACTCCCTTCTGCACATAAAGCCCCTTATATGAGCAGGCTGTTAACCCAAGCTGATAGGCTGCTGCTGCCGGTTCCAGTTAAGGCATAAGTAAAGCCTGAGTGAGCACGTTTGCTTAGCTGCTAACAGAGCCTCTCAGTGACAGGGCACCACTTCACCCATGTGGGTGCTCCTTGTCCTTCCTGCATCCTGCAGAGTCCCCTTCTTCTCTCCAAAGCATTTACAGTGGCAAGCTGAGAAGTCTGCCTCTGGTGCCCTGTCTTGTTGCTCTTACTACTTTTTTTTTAGGAGGTAACTTGCTGATGCTTTAGTGCAGGACACTTTTGTGCTCCAGCAGCGTCCCTTCTCTTGTGGGCTGGGTGCTTTGTGTGGGCAGGCAGAGCTCCCTGGGGTACACTGTAAAATAAATTGAGGGGCCTGGCTTGTTGCAGGCATGGGGGCCCCAGAAATGTGAGCATCTGCACAGCCCGGTCAGTCTGAGTGTGTGAGAGCTCATGCGTGAGGCTGGCTGAAGTCCAGGCTGTAGTGTGGATGCAGAGCCCTTCAGTGCATCCTTCAGCAAATACATGTTTCTTTGACCTTCCCGATGCTAGGCCTGTTATGCTGTGTTCGGAAGCAGGGGAATAGAGGTGAGGGTGATGAGGAAGCTGAGGGGTGTAGGCATCTGTGTTTTTCTGTTTATCAGGCAGATTCAGAGGAAACCCAGGCATGGCTGTGGTGGGTTGGGTGCGTGATCTCCCTAAGTCCAGGCTTCGGCTTCTAGCAGTGCAGCAGCCACTTCAAAGGCATCTGCAAGAAATCCTCCAGAAAGTAATTAAGGACTGCATGTCTGGTCTGTGAAGCTCCCTCTGCCTATTTTATCACCATGGTGGCATATGCAATTCCATTTAGTGACCATTCATTTTAGGGGGAAGTGAAAAAAATCCCATTTAAGGGAAGGTGTTCCCATGCAGTGTAGCTGTGAGTAGCTGGCACAAGTTGCAGTAGCTGTTTGGCTGCTCTTGCCTCATGGGAGTAGTTCTTAGACTTGTCTTGTGCACAAGATGAAAAAATGGACTAAAGCTGCTTCTTTCTGTCCTCACAGTCCCTACAAGCACCTGAATTCTTGCAGTCTCTTTGATCGCTTTGTGCTTCAGTGTTAAGCCTTCTATGTCACTGCTTCAGAGGAGTCTGCTGTCTTTCTGGGAGCTCACAAGCTTGTTTCAAAGAGAAACTGAAGTGTGCTTTCTTCCCTGCACAGCTGTACACTTTTAGCATGGGCAATGTGTTCCCTCTCTTGTTCCCCCGGCCCCCATCCCCAGGCTAATTCAGCTGCAGCCATGCTTTTCATACCCAATCAAGTGTGCATGGGGCCTCCATTCCAGCGCTGTAAAGCCATCCACAAACATGTGGGAAGAGGATGGTGCCTATTCAGTAAGCTGCGGACTAGGCAGCTATCTTTCGACAGATTAGCCAGAGGAATTTCTATTGCAGGGCTTGATTGTTCTGGGCCCTCGGCTCCCTTTTGTGCAGGAGCAATGAAAAGTTGTGTTATGACAATGGTTGACAAAGTGCTTAATGAAAGCCACAGTTGGCAGTGGCAGAACTTCGAGCCATCCTCCTTTTCTCCAATGCCTGTCATCAAAAGGTGCAGAAACACTTTTGACATAATCTTCTGCACTGACAGATAAATGGTTTTGATGTAAGGGTCTGAAACCTTCACCTCGCTGAACAGAATTTAGCTATCATCATGGTGAGCAGATACCAGAAGCCACATATATCTCTCTCCCTTTGTCTGGCGAGTCAGCCAGGAATCTCTGTTTTGAATTTCAAGAGAGGTGGCTTTTCTCTGCACTGGTCAAGTACCCAAGGCAGAGCTAAAACTTCTGCATGAACTCCTAGTCTACCCTGCACCTTGCCCAAGGAGGCAGGATTGGCATCTCATGGTTCAAAGTGCTGACTGATCCTTCCTTGCTGGCAAGCAGGACTCTTTGTGACAGCATTATTACTTTCAGGAGGTGGTTTCAAGGCAGGCTATGTACCTGGTTATTTAACAAGGCGTCCCTTTCAGTCTCTGCAAGGTGCAGTGATCCACAGTGCCATTTTCACAATGCTAACTGAAGGCAAACACTGCTTTCTTATTTGGAGACTGGATTGGATGAATGGACGGAACTGGGTCCTTCCCATATTGATTTAACAGGCTCTCAGCTCCTGATCATGAGTGACGGGAGGGGAAAACCCCAGCATTGTTGGGTTAGCCAATACAAGGAAGTATGTTATGGATAACTAACGTTCAGAGAACTTCTCATACCATTAAGTCAAAATAAAGTATAAAACACTCCCACCAACTTCAGATGAGTTTCTATTCAACAGAGAAGAAACAATATGAACATTAGAGGTCACTCAAATTGGTGGCTCTGCTGTCTTCTCTGCTATCTCTAGAAACTTCTGACCTTTCTAGGATGCTTCCCTGAACTTACAGCCCAGGCTCTTTCTTGTTCAGGTTTTATGTTTGTTGTCTAAATTCTGTTTTCTTTTCACAGTTGCCTTGGGGGGATCAGAATATCCTCCATGAGTAACTCAAGAGAAACACGTACCCATTCAGAGAAGCAGGCAGGCCACTGGGCAGTCTGCTTTCTGCGTGGATACACCCACCCCTGGGCTTGGCTAACCCCGTATGTCAGGGTTATGGGGGTGTCAGGAAAAACTGTCTGACCGCACACCAGAGGTGGGGGCTCTTGGGACTGGCATAAACCAGCAGATGATGCTTTATAAACTGTCTCTGTGAAGAGATGGTCAAAACTTGAGAAAGCTCAACTGGTTTAGGGGAGTGTTGATTTGGGAGAGGACAGGGCTTTGGCTTTGGGGTTTAAGGGCTCTCTTTCTTTGAAGAATACATTTTAGAACGTTGATGGCAGAAGCACTTCGTTGGAGAGCCATTGCACTACTGCATGGCATCAGACCAAGGGGCTTGTCAAGGAGTGTGCTCTTTGCTATGAGAAATGTGACACTTTTCAGTGATGGGATAGCTGTGCCCCCAAGCTTGGCATCTACCATCGGCCTGCATTGCTGGTCTGCTCAGCTTGGAGAGGCTGAGCTGATGGGGACACTACAGCCCTTGCAGCACTTTGTGCACTGCTGTACATTTGGGACCCGTACTTAGTGGTGGGCAAGTGTCATATGCACCCATGACCTCAAGTTTTGAGTTTCCTTCTGTATTTGCATTACTGGAATCCAACCAAGATTAAGGCCTCATTTCATCAGCATTGGGCAAACCAAGACAATACCTACCTCAATTTTATTTACAGTCTAAATAGACAAGACAGACAAAGGATGGCTGTGGAAACAAAAGCTCTAGAGAGGTGATGTGACATGACCCGGTCACCCAGCAGGAGATTAAGAGAGCTAGGAATAGACAGAGGTTCCCTGACTCCCAGTCCCAATGATCTATCTGTTGGAGCACGTTAATTCTTTCTCCCGTTTGAATGCTGTGACCAGCATGCCAAATACTGTCTAGTGAGGGGATCTCTGTTCTGGGAAAACACATCCTCTGATTGCTGATGCCTCACGCTAGAAATCTGTGGGCATTTAATGTAAGTTAAAATACAGCTAGTCTTGGAAATTTAGCAAATTGTTTATTTTGGTGGATGGATTTATTTTCAAGTCCCCTGATTATTTTGCACAGACTCTGTATTTCTGGGTTTCATTCCCCTACTAATGCTTGAACTATTTATTGTATGTTTGGTGAAGATAGCTCGTGGCTAGGGGAAGAACTGAAGACTTTGGTATATGAGAAGGTGTTCACCTGTGTTCTGCAGCAACCATTGCAAAGTCTTTCTGTTGCTGGAGTAGGTAAAATACGGCTGTGCTGTCAGAAGAGCCTCACTCGTGCAGTGATTGACATTCAGACTTCTTGAATGGCAGCTAAATTAATCAGAATGTCACTTTGGATGATGTTAAACTGTGGCCTTGAAAACATCTTGTTTATGAAGACGTTTGTGTTTTGATTTTTGTGTGTTTTTTTTTGCAGTGTGGGGTTTTTTTTCCACTCTGGAGCTTCTGAGGTTTGTGACTGCATCCCTCAGTTCTTGAGCACTGGCTGAGTCAGGGATCTGGTCCCTTTGACAAGCATGGGGAAGATCAGTTTGGTGCCTGTGATTCTCAGTGCTTGATTCATAAAATAGCCTCTTGGCCTATTGCAGAGGAATGTTTCGAGGATAAATACATGACCTTAAATGCCAGGATTTGCAGCAATAGAAGGCATAGAAATACATGAAACCAGATGGATTCATGCAGGTTCATGGCCGTGGTTGTATTTTCCCCCTTACAGTTTGTCACTAATATTTCTGTGTCAGCTTTATCTTTATTGTGTTGAGCCTATAGAACATTACCTGTTGTATTTTCTCTCTTTGCCTGTACATCAGGCAAGCTCCAACTTGATCTTGCTGTGTTGTTTTTTGGGTGTTTTTTTTATAGTAGTAATGTAATCTGTGGGCAAATTGCACTTTAATTCGTAATTGTGCTATGAATATGGACTTGGCTTTCAAACGCACTCTGAGTTTAAACTGCAGTTTGACTTTTATTTAGATAAATGCCTTTGAGTTCATAGTGAAATGGATATCTGCTGTAGGCTGGTATTGATTTAAAGGTCTCTTGAGTGTTTTAAAAGACAGTGGGGGCTTACAGGAGAGCATATTTTAAACCTAGATGCTTGGTTAGGTTTTACACTACTGCGTAGCTTCAGCTCTAGATTCTCTTAAGAGCAGGGCAGTGTTGTTGATTTGTAGAGCCGTCTTTCGCAGCAGGTATTGGCAAAAAAACTGCACGTTTCAGACAAGAAGCAAAGAGCAGTCTTCAGAGCTGGCTGCTCTGACATGATGGGGAACGGTGTGTGCATGAGAACTGGGGAATGGTTCCTTCGTGCAGGGAAATGCTTTGAGGACTTCCCAGAAACGCATTATAGGAAGGCAGGTGATCAATAACTGCTTTTTAGCTCAAAAGAGGTGTTTATAGCTTCCTGCTAACCATGCAAAGATGGTAAGCTTTGTAGTCTTTCAAGTCTTGATTTGTAAGGTTGCTGTGGGCCTTTGCATCTCCACGTATGCAGGAGCAATTCAAGCAGGAGGTCTCTGTCTGTGCTCTTCTGGCAGCTGCCCTTTTTTTGTGTCCCTCAGCTCTTGGGCCATGTAGCTGGGTAAAAGTTCAATAGGTGCCTCAGTGACTTAGGTCCTGTTTACCTGTTTGGGCTCCTGACCTGCTCGGATTCTGTGGGCACAGCTTTAAAACAAAGGAAACCCAAACCAGGGAAGATTGGCCAGTTTTCTAGTCAGACTGGCTTGGTGGTTTCAATAAGCAGCAAAATGTTTCAGGGCTTATCTAAAATCAAGCCCTGAATCTTTTGGGTTGTGTTCAGAGGTGCAGTAAGAGGGTGTAACTCTATGCAGAGGAGACAGTAGGGTTGAATTTTACTCGGGATAATATCCTAGAGCAGGGTGTGGAGCAGGGTAAAATTATAGTAGGTTCCCCTCGCAATTTTCTTACAACTTATTGGGGTTGCTTTTCTGCTACCGCCCATCAATTTTTCTCCTCCCTCTTTAGATGACACATTCCCAGGAACATGCCAACACTGCATACATCGTGCTAATTAGGGCATTTATTAATTTCTGCGTTATTAGTCACTTGGTCTTAACTGGCTTATGCTCTTCTAGTAAGACCCTAGCTGCAGGCTTACCTGTTGCGTGCTGATAGTGCTTATCTTTGAGAGGAGATTCTGTCATACCATGTGATGCTGCAGCAGATCATGGAAAGCTCTTGCTTGTGGTTTTTGGAATCGGTACTTGATTTGCATTATTTTGTCCATTTGCTGTCCCCAGCAGTCCTGGCGGTGCATTCCTTCCAGAAGCACGTTGAGCTCTGCCTGTATTTCCAAGCAGGCATGTCCTGCAAGGCAGGTCTGCTCTCCCACCAGGCTGTTGCAGATACTACAACAGGACCTATTTGCCCTCTGTCAGTGAAGTGCTGTGAGACGATCTAGATTTGGACTGTCGGGTTTTTGGAAAGTGTTGGTCGGTGTTGTTGAGGACCAAAGCATGTATGTAACTGGCTGAAAGCTGTGATAGCTGATGGAAAAACCCCAACATTTAGTGGTATACTAATAATATCTTGTTAGAAGATGTAGAATATATTTTGTTTACACATAATAGGTGTACATACCACCATGTGTATACTTCATACGTAACAGCGATATAAAAATAGTCCCATGTGAATATAGCTATAAAATATTTAGCAGGAGGTTTGTTGATTGTTTCAGTTCAGACCTTAATTTGTCAGGAAATATCCTATTCATCTGTGATTAGTTTTGTGGTTGTGAATAACCAATAGAAGAATAATAAATGTAATTGTGTAATATAAAGACAAATTAACCACACTAATGTGAAAGAGGAAAAAGCTTAGGGAGGGCTAGATAACAGAGATCCTGGAAGAGTGCTGCTCTGCTCTAAGCATTCTTGTTCAGAAAAACAACAAAAATCACCCCAAAATCACCCACCCTCCCAGTGCAAACCAGAATAATTAAGACAACTGTGTTTTGCTGAGCATGGTAACTGCAGTATGCTGATCCCACTGTCTTTTTATTTTAACAGAAACCTGAGCTACAACAAGTTGACGGAGATTGATCCTTCTGCCTTTGCAGAGCTGTCGAACCTGCAGGAAGTGTAAGTATTCTTTCAAAGATATTAATTGTATTTTACCAGGGCAGCTTGTGAAATTGTCTGTAGTTCCCTAAGACAGTACCTTCCTTTATCCAACTTGAATGAGCAGATACAGCTTAATGTGGAGGGCTGTGTTTTTTCTTTTTCCCCCCTATTGTACCTGTGTTGTGGTGTTTTTTAATTGATCAATTAGCACTACACAACATCCCAGTGAAAACAGCCTAGGTGTTATTGGAAATCATTGGAGTTTGCCTCCCTCGGTCTTGTGCAATGCTCAGAGGGAGTAGTTCAGCTCACACACCTGAACATACACACAAAGCTTCTTGCTGAAAGGATAACCCTGAAGCAAGGCAGAACAGCCTGGATCGTGATACCTGATGCCAACCTAGCCCATATCTCCCAGGAAACAAAGGTGTAGTGTAGTGGATAACAAAGCACTTAACTGTGTTTCCTCCTCTCTCAGACATTTGTGCTCCTTTTGGAACCAGCACAAATTCTGTTTGAAATCTGCTAGAAGAGGATAAACCAGCAGAGTTGTCCTCTACTCTGGTGGGGCAAGAGGAGGAGCTGGTGAAGGTGTGAGTGGCTGTGCCAGACCCACCTTGCTTGTTAAAGAAACATTGTTTGGGGAATGGCAGGGTTTCCCAGCTCCCTGTCTGTGTAAATGCTCAGTAGTTACAGTTGCAGAGGATCTGTGCTTGTCAGCTATTCACGGTGATTTTTTGGAGCTGGGATTTTGGGTTTTGAAAAACAAAAGTGACTAAAATTGCAAGCGGTGGGTTGAGGTAATGAGCTCATGTTTGAATGTTGAATCGCTGGCATACTTGAGGTTTGGGCTCTGTTTGAAGAGCTACTGATGCCTCATGGGAAACTGAAAAAACATTTCCTTTCAGAAACAATACTGTGCTCTGTGTACATAGTGCGTTTTTCTCTTGTCCTCTGTCTGTTTTCATTAAGTGTTGGCTTTGGGGCTCGTGGAGGGTCCTGATTTTGCAATTCTTAAATAGCAAAAGGGTTTGCTACAGTAGAAGTTCTGCCTGACTGATACCTGCAGGACTGGACCATGGGGTTTGATGTGCCATCTCACCCTGGGCCTGACTGCCCCCGGCTCCCCTGCTTACTGTAATGGTAGGGACTTGCTGGGGATAATGATGAAGTGAGGAACCTCCATTGGGAGTGACTGCAGAGCTCTGACATCAGATCATCATAGAGAGCAGTCAGGGAGGGGAGAGAAAGTGCTGCAAGTCAGCAGACACTGCCTGTAGGATCTGTTTTCTCAACTTTCTTTAAATTACGGAAAGCCTTAAATTAGTCAGTGCTTAAAGAAGAGAATTGCAGTCCTGATCCCATGACACTTTAGAATTACTTGAACATGCTTGTGGCTTAGCAATAGCTTTTATTCGTGGAAGTGCCTGAAGGCACATGTGACTTCAGGGAGCAGTGTGGATCAGGGAAACGTGTATAGTTTCTGAGTCCTTAGGTAGGGAGCTGCCTGGTGCAAAGTGCTGTACACGTGGAGACCAGGACAAGTCCTGAACTAATCAGGCAGTCAGCTGCTAAAAAAAGATGTCAGGCTTGGGGGAGGTAAGTAGTGCAGGCCACGAAGTAATGGTGCAGATAAGAGCTGTTTGCTGTGTCAGGCAGGGTTAGAGAAGAGGAAGAGAGCAGAGGAGTGAGTAGGAGGGAAAGGGAACAGTCAGAAACGGGAGACTGGAAGGTAGGCAGAGGTCTGGAGTGGAGCCTGGAAGGCAGGCTCTGGAAAGTGTGAGGAAGAAGCTCTATTAAAAGCCCTATCTACCAATCTTGGTTGCTTTTGAATAACAGCTAAACCACAGACCACTGAAATAAACTGCATTTCACAAAGACAACCACATCTGTACTGCCAGAGCATCTCCTTTCTGATTTCTTTTTTGTAAGGGCTTTACAAACATTCATGAAATAAGCATCATGCTGTGGCATGTCTTGAGAGCAAGGCAGTGTTCTGCTGTGCGCACTGTGCTGGGCAAACAGAGTCACCCTCAGGGGGAGAGGTTGCCCCAAATAATAGATGCATTGATAAGACCTGAAACCTCCCATGATGCTTCAATCATGGTGCCTGTGGTTCCTGAGCTTTGCAGATGAGGCTCAAAGCTCTGTGTGTACGTAAATAATTAGTGTGATATGTTTTGCAAACCTTTTGTTTTTCCTTGACTTTAAGAAAATGTCAGCAAACCAAAAGGTATAAACTTTATAGCTTATCTTGGATGCTCTGTTTCGCTTCAGTGAGATTGTAATAAAGCAGTACCTGTGGTTGCTCTCTACTTTTCCCTTTCCCTGCATATTGGGCAGTTGTTTGTGGTTTGTTGGTTTGGTTTTTGTTTGTTTTTTTTTTGACTTAAAAGTTTAAGTCTGTGTAGTATGAAACTTAGTGGCTCAAAGTGATATGAAATCCTATGATCCCACCTGCTCTGCAGTAAGTATCATTGTGCTGGTGGAGGCTCAGGTGGAGGGGCTGGATTGGGACATCACTTTCCTTCAGGACACCTACCCTGTCACCCCCTTTTGGTGTCTTCCTCTAATGACAGCCCCTTGGAGTCTGTCCATTCTCATACCTTGGTTTAAAGGGTGAGATGGAGGGTACTGCTCTCGGGTGGTACTGCTCTCGGGTAGACCTTGTGATCCTTTCTGGGGTTTCCTCAGGTCACAGGGATCATGGGATCCATAAAAACAGTGGCTGCATGGCTTTCAGGTTTTCCAAGCTCATTTGTAACAAAGAAGCAGTAACTGTGCTAAAATTCTTCTCTAAACAACTCACCTTTTATTTTCTAAAGTGCCTTTCACTGAAAGCTCTGGAGAGCTGTGGCTATTTTTGAGCAGGCTCCATTTCAGCTTGACACCAGCCTGGCAGCTGGACCGTAAATATTTTATACGGGTGGCCCCCCTCCTCCTCTGCCTTAGCATCCAGAGGCACCAGGTTTGTGTTGTCAAAGAGGAGGGCTGGAGAGGAGGAAGGAGACTGAATTTGTTGAGCCCAGCTGTTCTGTTTTGGGAGCTTTTTGCTACTTTTTTGTTCCTTTACATGGGGGAAGGACATGATGAGAGGGAAATCCCAGGCGAATAGCGAGCTTGGCTCTGTCTCATCTGCATCAGTGACTGGTGCCTATGAGCCAAGAGAGAAAATGAGGCGGGAGAACCACTTCAGCCTTCTGACCTGACAGGAGGCTGATAGATGAAAATCGCGCTTATGTCAGAGGAGGGTCTGACCAGTTGTTAGACGCTGGTTGGTGTTGGAGCCACTTAACCAGAGCTTGCCCAGTCTAGCAGAGGGTGGGCCAAATTCTCCTCCTTCTGTGCCTTTCAAAATGATGTTCAGATGGATGTTAATGAAAACATGGCACAAGTGTAAGCATTTAAATGCTCTTTCTAGCTTGCTTTGTACCTTTGAAAGCTCCAGACCTTGCTATAATAAAAGCAACAATGAGCTTTTAGTTGCAAAGTGGAGCTCCTTGCTGAATTTGCAATGCATCTGGCTCTTTTTCCCTTACATTTAAAGGTCTGGGTATAATGTCAGAACTGAGGCTGAGGAAAGCTTTTATCCCAGCAGTGCCTGGAACTCCTCATGAAATCAAATATCTTGCCTGCTCTCAGAGGAGTCAGAAGGAAGTTCTGGGATGGATGTATCGCTGCTCTTTCCCACCTGCCAAAAATAGTTTTAAAGGAAAGAGGAGGAGAAAAAAAAAAAGGCTATAATTTAGCATTACCCCAACTCATGCCCATGGTTTAGCACACCTCAGCTGTGCCGCTCTCCCCCGCCTGCTGTGGGATGCTCTCCTTCTTGCACCCAAACTGTGATCTCGATCCTCTTGCAGAGCCCCTGTGCAGGGGGAGCAGCTTAAAGGCAGGCAGGAGAGAGACCCATCGAGGCTCTGCCTGAAGCAATAGCTGATCAGAGGCGGCTGGGGGTCCTGGGGAGCCGCCAGTGCTGCCCAGCTCGGCCTGGCAGGGGCTCGGCTTTAATTGCTTCAGCCCGCTNTTCAGCATGCGGCGGGGCGGGGGGAGTGGGCAAGATGGCTGAGAAATTAGGTAATTTTCAAGCAGCCAGACAAGCGACTGTTACAGTAATTAATTGACTAATTCACCATACAAACAAGGGCCCTTTAAACCAAGGAAGAGCCAGTCACATGGCAAGGATCTGTTTTCAGTCAGAAAAACACTTCAAACATTAGGCCATTGAAGGGGACATTTTTGTACCCGGGTTTCCAGGAGCTTGGCCCCGTCTGCAATTGCCATTAACCCCGGGGGGACTGTGTGATGCTCCCCAGCTGGCTGCCTGCAGCAGGTCACCTGTGTTTAGTGGCATTATTGTGCCCAGTGCCAGTTTTGTGCATTGTGCTGGTTTTATGGGGCTGCCCTTGTGGGATTTCCAGAGCCTGTCCCGGTGTGGAGAGGAGGCGTGAGGCTACCATCCCCCTCACCATGGCACCCTACTGGGGCCCTGCGCCCTGGGCTGGCACAGAGAAGCAGGTTGGGGCTGCTGCTTGGGGGGGGGGTTAAAGAACTTGTCCTGGGCTAGTGGGACCTGGCTGCCTCATGCCCAGGGGTGCGAAAAGTCTCCTTGCTTGGGCTCAGTGGAAACTCAGGCCGGTGGTGGGCTGTGGCATGGTGTCTTCCTTGGTGCTACTTGAGTTTGCTTAAAGGAGGGGGGTGGGGAAAGACACCATTCTGTTTTTTTAAAAAAAGAGATGATATGGGACCAGTTATGGCAGCTTTCCTTTATTAAAGGGTTGAGGGGGGAGGATAAGGTAAGACCAGACAAACCCTTGAGATGGAGGCCTCTGCCGAAGTGTCAGTGTTTCTGGAGAGGCTGGGGCGTTGGATACGGACATGCTCCTTCGTGCTTGCAGGGTGCTTGCTTCAACAATAAATTTCTGTTTGTTGTAGGCAACTGAACAACAACGAGCTGACCACCATTCCCTCCCTGGGACCTGCTGCTTCCAGTGTCCGCTCCCTCCACCTGTAAGTCACTCCTGCCTCTTTTGGCTTCTGACTTTGGGCTCTTTGTGGGGTAGGTTTAGCTGCTACCGACTGAGAGTTTCTTGTGTGTCACACCCACTTCTACCGCCTCTTCAGATTTGTTATCAGGCTTGTTGGCATCTTAATTAACAACTTCTGGAGTTGTGTGATTTGCGTGAGGCTGGGCTTGATTAGTGTTGTGCTTACAGTGGCAACTTAGGTCAGTAAAATCTACAGGTTAGTTGCATATTAAGTAAATTTTTTTGTTGTTTTTCCTCATCTGCCTTGGAGTTTCAACCATTATGTCATGCTTACGCTGTTAAAGGAGTATGCAATTCAACCTGCTCTTTGGGTGGTTGTGTGGTTTCGTGTTTGTTTGCTTGCTTGCTTTTCCCCGTGGCCCTGTTCTGATCATTTCTTCTTTTCCCTCCTAAAGCCAGAGACTATTCACATATTAATCTTTCAGGGAATTCATTCCAGACCCATTTTTATGGTCTCTTTCAACTTTTTTTTTTCTTTTGAGAGGGTGATAGGGAATTGTGAGGCTGGATCTGCAGAAGCTTTGAAGTTCCTAACTTTGGTAGTTCAGGTGCCTGTCAGAAGTGTAAGACGCTTGAGAGTGCCCTTGTGTATGTGCCACCAAGGATCTTGGCTTGAAGATGCTGCTGAAGGGAATAAATATATAATATCAAACCTCTTAGTACCTTAAGAGTGTGGATTTCTAAAATTATTTTTGCAAGTGTCTGCTTGTAATGCACACTGAGAAGGAATTTTGCTGAGGTATGCATGATCCCTCCCAACTTCCTGGGAAGGGGAAATGGTTATAGCTAATGTGGACTCAAGCAAAGTCCTTGAGTAGTTCAAGTGATGGCTTTCAATGTGCGTGGCCTTGCAGCATACACCTGCAGGCAAGTGTCTATATTTGCCACTGATTTGCTTCTCCTTGTAGTGGAAAGTGCCTGTGTCCATACCATCAAGTGATTGGCCTTTCATGCTCACAAGACTCCAACTTACTCTAAGCCAGCCTTGACCTGCTGACTGGAAGTAGATTCCCATTACTAAATCACGGTCAGAATTGGGTGAAATGAACTGGCACCGTTCCTGCTCTGCCATTAGACAGTGCTAAAATATGCAAAGCAGCAGAACTCCTTCAGTGTCTTAATTCAGTTTAGGGATCTTAGCTTCAAACCAGTGTCCATATCTCACTCCTGACGTGAAGCGCGTTAAGCTTTTGTTTGCGATATGGTGCCTTTGATCTTGTTCTTGGGTATACCTTGTTCCTGCTGAGCTTATGAAGAGCCAAAGTGCTCCTCTGCTGTCATCAGTGCTGGATCTAGCAAGTGTCTCTGTTTAAATGCATAAGTAACCACTTCACCTCCTGGGTGGAGGGGGTGGCTTGTGTCTCGGCAGTTATCAGACCTGTCAGTGTGTCACATGCAGTTAGTGTGAAACCAGCTTGTTTGATTTCTGCCCCCTCCTGCAGCCTCTCCCTGCTTGTGTGACCGACCACATGTGGAGCCTGGATGCGTGATCTATGGGCTGCTGGCTGCAAAGCAGGGAGGTAACTCCTCTGAGCAGGGTCCCTTGTTTAAGGCACGATCTCCTGACATAAGAGGCCATCTGCTTGCCACTTGAACTGAGATTACCAGCCTGTCACATAACCCAGTGTGTTATGCACTGGGATTCAAAAAAACTCCAGAAATCTGATTTATGGGTGGAAAGCTTGCATACAATTTACCATCCAGGATATAGTTTTAGACCCCCCAGATCGGCTTTTCTTTCTCACAAAGTCTATAAATGATCTGAGTTTCACAAGCCCCTGTTGTTGTTTTTGCTATTAATTTAGCAGTTGGCAAAATACCAAATTACTAGAGCTTTGGGGTTTTTTATTCCTGAAATGAAATAAGCAGTTTGGAAAGGAGAAATAATGTCTGGTGGAAGGCAGTAGATTTACAGCTCCTCTGAAATTTCAGAGTGGTGCAGAAGGAAGGGGAAGGTACAAAGCCAAATGATAAAAGGACAATATTCTAAACCAGACCTGCTTAGTATCACTTTCCAGAAATCTGTATTGCTTTCCTCAGCTGCTACACATAAATAACTCTGATAGTGGGATTTGTAATGCTGCTGTCATACCTCTGCAGGAAGGATCTCTTTGTTTGGCTTGTTTCAGAGAATGCCACTTTCTTCCCCTTGTGTTTCCTTTTAATTTTTATCAGAGGTAAAAATAACCTGAAAGATGTTTTTAAGTACCTGCTTTAATTGATGCTGCTGACTAACTCACATTGGAATGATTTGCTGAGGAAGTGAAGCTTTCTCCATCCTTGGGAGTCTTTAAATCAATTGTATGGCTTCCTAAAAGGTGGTTCTTTAGTTCAACTCTAGGTTAATGGGCTTGATAGGCAAATTGTTGGGTAGAGCTCTTTGGCCTTGTGACGTAAGGAATTGGATTATATGGTCATCCTGGTTTCTTCTGGGCTTCAAATCTGGGAAGTAGTAACTGGGGAGGCTGCCAAACCAAAACCAGGGTGAAGACTCATATTGAAGACTGTGTACTGACAAACTGGTTTATGTTTAAGTGTATAGTGTTACAGTGTATTCTTACTGCTAAAGAAAAATAAATACATTTCCTTTTTCTCCCAGTGTTTAGAAATGTGTGAAGTGTGTTTACCTCACAAACCTCTGAAGTAGGTTTTGTATATTGCATGTGGTTAAGTATTTCCAAAGGGCTGCGAATGCATTATAAAAGTGAGGGCTGTGTATTTGTCACTCAAAACAGCCCTTTTGAATGAGTTACTTCATCTCCTACTTTTCCCAAACTGGGAAAGAGACTTTTTTTCGTTCTGGTTCTTGGAGAAAGAATTCAATCATGCTTCCAAACTCCAGTTTTCCACAAAGTTGTGTGGTATTTTTTTAATGATCTTGATGACTTTGCATTCCCTGTTTTGGGGTTCCCCATACCTGTTTCCACCACCCAAAACCTTGCTTGACCCACCATGTGTGTACCATGGGCCAGTTGGGTATATACATAAGCATATGGGAATCCATTGGAGAGAAAATTCTCAAGGCTTTCTGTGAATCTTTGGGTGTTTCAGGCTGCAGATGGATGCAGGCACAGCATAAGCATGGAACATGCTATGCCTGAGAGTACTGCCATGAAGTTTAGTTCAGTTTAATAATTCCTTGAAGAGTCAGTTTGTTTGCCTTGCACATTGAAAATACTGCCAAAGTCGTTCATCTCGACAAGAGCAAACATAAGGGACTTGATAAGGCTTTTAATAGAACAGAAGGGAAAAATAATCTATGTAGGGGTTACCAAATAAAGACAGACATTAAATGCAAACATCTGTTTGTGCAAACAAAAGCCAGGAAATTCAGCTGGGAGGGGGGAAAGACAAAATCTGGATTCATTCCGAATTACATTGGAGTAGCTGAGAGGAGAATCTTGCCTGAAATTCCCACAGCATTTGTAATTTAGCTACAGTTCCTAGACTTGGACATTTGGGAGTTGATGGCAGGATGTTTTCACTGACATGCTCTTGGCTGAGGATTTCCCTTCACGTTGTTCTGCTGCAGCTCAGCTGTGTTAACTCTGTAGGCTCTTGGTACCTGATCTGGTGGGGAAGGGGCGGATGGAAGAAACCAGTTATTTGCAGCAGAAATGAGTCTGTTTACATCTGACTTGCTTGCATGGGGAGCCTCCTAGCCTTGCTAGCATGCCAGGTAAGAGGAGGACCTGAGCTGCAGTCAGCTCTGCGTTGCTCTGCTCCTATGGCTTTCTGACAAACTCCTGTGCAGGCACAAGCCCCTTACTCTGGAGCCTGTCTGCCAGTGCCTCATCTACTTGTGTGTGGGTAAATGTATCCTGGAGGGCTTTTGGGGTGATGGAGGTGGACCTTTGTCCTCTGCAGGGTGGCCAGCCTTGTTCAGTCAGCCTCCACAGATGCAGAGCCACCAGCACAGGCTGTTACACAGCGGCAGAGCTCTGTGGAGAGCCTGCTCACCAGACCTCTGAAGCAAGTGTGGTAAACAGAGCCTACTCTGTGCCACTTCCTTAGCTGGCTAGGAGTTAAGGAAGTTAATGGATTAAACACTTAAAAATAACTTTCGTTCCTTTCACTTTTAAGCCCCCAACCATTTAGGAACAGAGGAGATAGTGACCCACGGCAGTCAGCTGTATGTTAGCAACAGCCAAAGCTATTTGAGATGCTTTGGCCGTGTGATCTTGCTCTGAGTAAGCACAGATAACAAGCAAGTCAGTATAGGGATTTTTGGAGCAAAAGAGTGTGAAATGGGATTAGCTGATTCACAGAGGATGCAGTGACACTCTGCAGTGTATTTACTGGGGGAAGTGAAATCAATAGGACTACTCTGCTGCCAAACTAAGCATAAAAGTCGGAGAAAATCAATCTTCTTTACAGGCTCATTAATGAAAAGATCAATTCACATTAAACTGTAATTAAACAGAGAGGGCTAATAGGAGAAGGGTAAGTGATCTACTGTGCCATAGGCAAAATATATCATGTAAAATTTGAAAACTAAATACCTGGAGAATTGGAAATGGGGAGTGGCAGGGAACATGCTAGGTGTGCTTGAAAGAACTGGTGAGCTCAAACGCTGCTTGGGGCAGCATGGTCCTTGTGAAAAGGAGGATACTCTGTGATACTCCATCTGGATCTTGGGGTAAGACAGGTCAAAGACCATGACCAGTCATTTCTGCATGAGGACTAATGTTCCCATTTGAATTGCATGGTTTCTTGGAGAGCTTTTCCTCTTAAGTGTTGGGGATTTCACTGTAATTCTAGTTAAATTAGTCACGCTGTCAGTAATATGACCTTTGTTTCTTGTGTGACTTTGGCTTTCATTTTCACAGTGTCTCATTAGACCTCTGTATTGGATTCTAGTTGACTGGTCTTGGAGACCCCTAATGTGGCAGAATCAGGATCATACCATTGGTCCTCCTCCTGGAGCTGTTGCCCCTTCCTTTCTTAGTGAAGGCTTGGGAAAGCAACTGTTATTTTAGTGCTGTTTGCATTGCTTGACTATAGTGTTGTCAAGTGGGGTTTGCAGAGCTTCTTTCTAAAGACCCATGGGGTCCATTAGATTCTTTGAGCTGCCTTTTTCCTTTCACCCAGGACAAAGGTGTCTCGCTGCGTTAGCTGAAACAGTGCTAGCACTCATTGTCCTCTTCTGGTCCAGGTATCCTCTAGCAAAGACGTCTTCATTTCTGCAGGCTTTTCCCAGGAGCTGAGGTGGTGACGTTGAGATGCAGCTCCAGTTTGTCTTCGCTTTTCAAGTGAAGATGGTGAGGGCTTGCCTGAGTATCAGGAGAACTGCGGCCTCAGTTCTTGCCTGTGACAGCCTCTCTGGATGATCCCAGCTAGAGGAAAACTGCTTCATCTGTGCTGTTCATGGAGCACAGCTTAAGCTGGAGCTGGTCTCTACATGAGCTGTAGTCATGTTCCTGACTAGGCTTGGTGTTGATAGTTGGGAAGTTTGGGCTTAAATGTAGAATTGAGGTCTGAGCTAATGTGAGAGTATAGGTCTCAGCTTGGAGACCATCTGTGGCCTGCGATCCTACTGCGTTAATTCCTGTACAAACCAAACAACTGCCTTGACCCCCAGGAGATTTAGTCTGCAAGTCATCTTTGCTGGAGTTAAAAAAAGGATGATCTAACAATTAGAAACAAGGCGAATAGTCTGTTCATTCCACCTTGGTCACAGCAAGTGGTTTTCTACTCGTACGCACAAACTCCAGATGACTCAGATGCAGCCGTGTGCGGAGTCCAGTTAAGTCAGCAGGCTCTGCTTGTGTGCAGGATGTGCCTTGGGCAGCTCTGAGAACTGTGCTGCCTGCCATGCTGTGTAATTAATTGCAGAAAGAAAACTTTCTCTGGTAAGACAAAGTGGCAAATGCAGGTGTAGATCCATCAGTGGGAGCAGATTCACCTCCAGCCCCTGCTCACATCAGTTCTTACGCAGTATAACGTCTACAGGGACCAATTCTCCAGTGTTTACTTGGGCAATTCCCCTTAGGGGCTGGAGAGAGAGTTGCTTCCTGAGAGCTTGGTCCAGACTACAGGCTACACTGCTCAGCTTCTATTTTTGCATGTGAATATATTGATGTGGAAAGGCAAATAGAAGGAATGCCAGCAGGCAGGCTGTTCTATATGCAAGCAGTGTACAAGCATAAGATATTCTGAAACCCACCTCTCTTGTTTGTTTTTCTCAGAGTTCATAGTGAGGCTCTGGTGCATAAAGTCTGCTGGTTTTTGAGGCCAAAGACTGCAAGAGCCTTTCCCAGTGGAGGAAATTCTCATTAATCATGCGCTCCCAAGCACCAGAAGAGATGCTGTTTTGACTTCTCTTGAGCCGTTGGAACTGTTCTAATCATTTGCGTGTCCTCTTTGAGCTTTCAGATATAATGTGAGCACATGGAAATGGCAAAGGATCTGAGGCTATTCCAGGGAAATGAAATCATGTATTTTAGAAAAGCAAGAGCAGTAAAGCACATAGTCCTCAGACTCAACAAAAGAACATCAGAAAGCAATCTGGGCACATATAGAGCAGTGTAAAAATTGGTCAGAGGAAAAAGATAGTGAAAGTTGGTGGCAGCCCATGAAATACCAGTAACCCCTTGAGGCTATTTTTATTTTTTGGTATTTACTAGTGAGGATAACAGTTCTGTGCAGCTTTGGCAGCTACTTCTGCTGGGCTGGGTCTGCTCCGACATCCGTGTGGTGCATAGCAGGCCATGCTAGCTTAGTATTTGTTCTGGAGGAAGGAGAGGACACGGGTGGTCTTGTGGGACAGAACACATGATTAGCACTTGGAATACTGTGAATGGTGAATTTGTGTCCTCCACATCCTTGTTACACCTCAAGACCAGGTAAGTTCCTGTTCGGTTAGGCTTGCTTCCTCTGAGCTGAAGAGCAGGTATTGATTGCCCCGGGGCAGATGGAACTCATGAATGTAAAACATCTTCTAGTGCGTTGTCTGACGGCAGGTGTGTGGCACGTACCATGAACAAGATGGTTTCCAAGTTCTGTCCCTCTGCAGATCAAGCCTAGAGTAGTTGTTAGGGTCATTTGTGACTGTGCTGTTTTGTTGAGGTCGGTGTGAAATATAGCCTCATACTTGAGCCTTAGAATAGCCCAAACTTCCTACTATTAATATCTATGGCAGATTGACTGTCTCGTTTAATGATACGTGGCAAATAAAGCATGTATTTACAAAAGAATTCCTTTGTTAGGCTTCACAGACCCAGCTGATTTCAAACATAAGTTGCCGAGTTAAACATTTGGGTTTTTTAGCATAATGGAGTTTTCTGCCTAAAAACTGCTAGTAATGGTAATTTTGTTTGCTCAGGGGTGAGTAAAAGCAGAGTGCAGTTGCAATAAAAGCAAGCTATATTATTTCCTGGTAGAACTCTCTACCCTTTTTTCTCTCTGAAAGGTTGGCTAATTCAGTTTTGTAACATAACTGCACAAAACCATTTCTGTGTTTCTTGTGCTCTTCTCCGTACTGTGATTGCCCAGTGAGTCCTCCTTATCAGTCATCAGTTTATCCTGGAGGTTTGTCTAGTGATGCTTGCTCAGAGTATCAGATAGTTAATAAAACTGAATAAAAGCTGGCTCTCAACTGGATTTTCTGTTATATTTAATCCATATTAAATTGCAGAGATGAGCAGCAGTGATCATGTCAAAAATTATGACCTTACTCTGGGGTGGAAAACCTGATTGCTAGTTAAGGTAGATGAGAAAGTGATCAGTCATACCTTTAGATGAAGTGATCACTTAAGAGGCCACCCTCCCTTGCAAGTGTCGGTGTAACTCTTGCTTGTTAACAGGAATTCCATGTGAATATTGATTGGGAAGAAGTGGTTGGGTGAGTACATGTTCTGCCTGTCAAACCATTTAATGTTCAATTGCACATCAGGGAAAATAGCAAAGGCAGATGGAAAATGAAACAGGAGTGCCCACGTGTACAAGTGAAAAGAGAACTGGTATAGTGGTCAGATCTGAAAAGAAGAAAAGTAAGTTGGGGAGAGGTAAATAATTAAGAGCTGAAGACAAAAAAAAAAAAACCAATCCAAAACCAAACAAACAAAAAACCCCAAAACCGAAAAACCCTGTAAGTGGATCATTGTTTTCAGACTTTAAATACTATCTCCTTTCCAGTCTGTATGCTGCAGATCACGTGTTGCTGAACAGAGGGGTGATTAGTGTGAACAACCAGGGAAAGGGATTGGACTTGCCATCATTTTTCAGGTGCCCTGGAAGAGAAACAACTTTTGGTGGTCTTATTGAAGAGTTACCCCCCCTCCCGTATTCCTGAGGCAGCTGTCCTCTTTTTCAAAATAAATGGAACTGAAGTAGTAAATGGTCATAGTAAAGAAGCTTGAAGAACTTACTGGCTAAGTGGTGGCAACAGTTTACCACTGATTGATTGTACAAGATCTGCTCTGGGGAAGCTTGAACAGATAGTATTTAACACCAGCCTGGCTTAGCACAATGCCAGTTCTACATCAGAGCTCAAATTTTCTGTTCCCTGAATCTTTTGACACCTTGTTCAGCAGTTTCCTGAAGCCATCCTACCTACTTGTTGTGCTTTATTAATGCCAAGGTCCCTGGACTTGTTAAGAGCAGCTATTTTCTCTGCTAACTTGACCATTGCTTTTCCACACAGGAGCTATTCCTTCTTGTGGGCTGAGCAGAGCTCAGTGAAGCCTGCCCAGAGGCTATCCCTGTTCTGGTGACCTTGCTGACAAGACAGATAAGCCCTTTCAACAGAGCACAAGTGTGTGTGTACTGGAACAGACTAACCAGCCAGCCTATCTGCATTGCTAAAGTGTTAACAGCAGTTTGACTGGCCAGTCAAAAAATGTGTTCTCCAACTTCATCAAGGGGCAAGTCTTTTAGCAACTTCTGCTGCAAGTTCCATGAGACTTTGAGAGTTTGATCATCTGGAGAGTACCTGTATTCAAATGTTGTCCCTTATTTACCTGCTTTAGCATCAGGGGCAGAGCTCTTGTGTAGTTAAACCCACCTTTTTCATTGTGCTTCTGTAAAGGTGGGAAAAGCCCCTAAGCCACATCCTGGCTTTCAGTCACAAACAGTGCATGCTATCAAGAAATCTGCTTACAATTACGCTTGGATTAATGTTGAAGCATCATGGGCAGAGTCATTACATTTGGTTTGCACTTAAATTGCTTCTCCACTTGTGTATTTTCCCCTCCTCACTCCTGCGGAGAGACAAAAACAAAACAAAGCCACCCACAAAACACATGCACTCACTGGGATGTGGTGGATCTTCTTTACTTTGATCATTCATTACACAAAGAGAAGCTAAAATCAGCATCAGGGTTTAAGGATAAAAGTGCCTACATGTCCTGTGATCCCGAACCCTATTGGCTTTCAAGTGAAAATGCTGCCCTTGTTGATTAGAAGCATAAAACTTGGCTGTGATGAAAATGAAAAGAGGCTTCTGTCTCTGCTTGGGAGTGGGACGGGGTAACTGCCCCAGCCTCAGCTTAAGTTGACGTCTGGGCTGGATCTGATTCTTAGTGTCTGTTCTTCTTATCCCAAGCCCGACTCATCTTTGAGGCCAATGATAAGGATGACGTTGGGCAGCAGCCCTTGGTGTGGAGTGGCTCATTCTGCTGGGTGCTGTGCAAGTGGGGGATGGTGGAGAGTCAAAAATCAACAGAGCAGCAAACCAGTAGGGGTGAAGCTGGGCTCTTTCTTGGCTTCAGGGATAGTTTTATGTATTTAATTTCTGATAGAAAATTGAGTTTGGCTGCTATGTATTAGCAGAAGAAAGCCCTGGAGGTAGAACCAATGGCAGAGCAAGAGTAGCATACTCAAGACATAAGATGTAGGAACACTGTCCTGACTGTCCTCTGCCAGCAACTGAATGACCCCTTTCAAGTACAGAGGCAGCTCTTCCTTCAGCACGGTTCTGCTGAGCCCCACCGCCCCATTCAGACAACTGGTGCAGAGTCGGCGGTTTCCTGCCTGCTTCTCTGAAAACTGCCTTTTACCTTATAGGACTCCCTTCTGTGCCTGTAGGACAATTCTCCTCCTCACTGCAGTTCAGCACTCACCAGGGCCCTTCCTCTTCTTTGCAGCCTTTCTCAGTGCTTGCTCCAGACTGAGATCAGGGAGTATGAGAAGGAGAGTGACAAGAGCAGAGGTTTGGCCTGAGAACTGGGTACAAGACTAGCACAGCTAGGAATGTTCACAAACCAGCATTGATTATGCTTAGTGACTTAGAGGTCCTCTCTCTTCCCCTCGCTTGTGCCAGAGAACTGGCCAAACAGCATTGCAGGTTGGTCAGGCCCTGCTGAAGATCGCTGGCCCCAACACTCGCAGGTGCAACATCCCGTTGAGCCACGCACACAGTGACTTTGCCAGTAATTGCTGAGATGATTTGAGGTGGGGCTGCACACAAGGAGATGAGGTGGTGCTCTGGTATTGAGTTCATAAAAGTTCAGGAAAGCTCCTTAGCAAGAAGCTGTGCCAGATAATGAATGATGCTTTGCACAGCCTTTTTAATGGATCCGTGTGCTTTGTGAACACAATTTTAGATGCCTCTGTGGAGTGCAATCTTCATGAAATATCCAGTGTAACCAGAAGAGAGCAGAAACTCTGGTCCTCTTGAAACCACCCTGTTGCTAATGGGGGGACCATGCCCATAACAGAGACTGTCTTGTCTTCAGGAATCTTAATTAGCTTTGGTGTCATAACAGGTTGAGTAATCTGCTGAAGAGATAAAACAGCTGCTGTTTTAAAGATGACTAATTTCTTATCCTGCCTGTCCCACACATTTTTCTCTGCTAGTGGAATTGAATGCTGAAGGCTTAGGAAGTTGCATACTTCAAAAACATATCCCAAATCATATGGTGGCGAGTCAAAGTCTAGTGAGTAAATGCAGGTCAAAGTGAGGGAGAGAGCTTTTAAAAGTTACATCACTTACCTCAGTAGTTCCAACACACAGCATAAGGTCATCTACCAAGTCAGAAAGTTTACATAAACATAGCTGGTGCAGAAATATCCTAAGAGAATATGTATCTTGCTGGATAGGGTGGGTTTGGTTACATTAGAAGAAAGAGTTTCCTTCATGCAGTTTATACTGAACCCAACAACAGCCCTTCATGAATGTTTATCAAATCCAGGTCCTTTCCTATGTCCAGCTGCTATGAAATCCAGCTTCTGAAGAGTGTGCTTGATGTCTGCCTGACTCTTATCCATGTGGCTGCCTTATGAAAGGGCTCTAAGAGCGTGCCTTGCATGAGGGGAGCATCTGCCTGTGATTGGGTACCCGGGACCCAAAGGTGCTCTGAGGCCACACTGCGACTGCACCAGGGTTAACTGCTGCAGTCCCTTAGTCTGAGAGGCAGATTGAGTTTGGACCTGGGGGTGGCCACAGAGTAGCCCTTAATAGAGAATGAAAACCTAGCCCTTGAGTCACGCTGGTCTCACATGAATAGTCCTGTTGACTACAGTGGAACTATTTGCGTGAGTAATAGTTTGCTTGTGGAAATAAGAAGTTCATAACATAGCCCTTTGCAGTGTCACTGACTTGACTTGCAGGTGGCTGCTGTTCCCAGGTCCAGAGGAGTGAATTAGCAAATCTCCCAGGCTGCTTTCTGACTAAACATCCATGAACTGGAACAGAGATGCAGTCACTTCACTGTGAAAAGTTGTCTTACCCCCCACGCTGCATACCTTCCATTCCCCCAATAATAATAATAATAAAAAGTAAATTAAAAAGAAAAAAATTAACATCTCCATGTAGCTGTGGGTAGTTTGCTTCATGCTTGTCCACCCTAAACTATCAACATAGGGTGAGTACATAACCTGAGTTAAAGCCCCCTGAAATATATTTGGTTTGAAGCTGATTTACAGCAGATGAAGAAATGGCTTTAGACTTTCTGCCATAATTTGACAGAGTTTGGATAGCTCCATCAGCTGCCCCTTGCTTTATGTACTTATTTGATGGTTTTAAGTAAAAACCAATGTAAAGTAGTGACGGATTTTGTTTGCTGCATCTTAGAGCTTTTTCTGAAGGTGTGCTAGGGAGAGGGAAGATCCTGACACAGCCTCATGCAGATCAAGTGAACCTTTCAGGGAATGTTACGATACCTCTAAAAATTATACAAGGGGTTGGTTTTGGTGGCACATGGTTTAGTTTTTGGGTTGGTTTTTTTTGTGTTTGTGGGTTTGGGTAGTTTGGTTTGGTTGGAGGGTTATTTTGGAGGGATGGGGGTGTGGGTTTTTTTTCTGTTGTTTTGTGGTGGATTTTTTTTGTTTGTTTGTCTGGGTTTTTGTTTGTTTGGGGTTTCTTTGTGGCTGAACCTAAAATGCTGTGGCTGCTTCGCCTGCCCCTTCTCTGCTCTTGTGCATGCAGCCAGCACCTGAACAAACAGAGCTGTATCTGCCGCAGCCTGGGAATCCACCAGGGTTCCTCGGGGAAGGAGTGATTCAGAGCATCTGAGAAAAGTGGGGGCTGCTTCCCTGCCTCCTTGCTTCCTGCCCGGACGATAACCCGTGCAGCCTTACCCTGTAAGGACGGTGGGGCTGCTTCTGTAAGCAAATACAGCACGTGTTGCGTTGGATAAAAACATACATTCCTGTCACGGTACCAAATCTCGAACCTCATGGACCTCCTGGCCTTGCCAGGATACTCCGGGATAGTGCAAAGTGTCACATGGCTACTGGGCGTTCCCGGAGCATTTGGGAAGCATCAGGACTTGTGCACTGGGGGCAGTTCAGTCTTAAAGCGAAAGTTTTATGCAAAGAACTAGAGGATGGTGTGCCGCGGGCTTCCACTGTGTCATCTGCCTATTTACTTCATCTGCTGCTGCAGAGATCGCTTCACTAGGGAAAGGAAGGTGTTTCACAATTTACAGTGCAGAAGAGGAAGCCTTCTGGAATAAAAGTCTTGGGACACAAAAAAGAATTGCAAGTAAAATATTATGATTGTCTAAGAAGTTCTGCATTGAAAAACTGCTTGAACTCTGAGTCAAAGCTGCTGTTCCAATCACATTCTCATCCTTCCTTCTTTTCCATACATTAGTAAGAATCACTTGGGACAGATCTTCAAGTTACTGATTGTAGTAAGGTGACCAGAACAAACAGAACCATTTCTGTTGCTGCTGTTGTAAACACAAATGCATCATCCAGATTATCGGTTCCCTTTGATCCGTGTCAGAACAATTGGTCAGGCATCACATTCTACTCTGAAACTATGATTTCATTTGTTTATTTTTATTGGGGGAGGGATACAAGTGAGCGATGGGCTAAAATCAGATCTCACATCATCTGAGGTGAGAGTTTAGGAACCCATGTCTTGAATCTCCTTCATGTTTCCAGAAGGATCAATAGTAGATCTTCATCTTCCCTGAGAAGGTGGAGGGAGAGGAGGGCAGGTAATTCCAGGCAGGGGTTAGTCACAGTGTATGTGATCCGTCTCCTGTTACCATGCCTTTGATCCCCCCCTCTGCATGGCACGGCTCTGACACCAAACCTTGCCTGTCCTTCAGTAGCAACCCCCGTAATTCTTTCTGGCTCCAGCATTTAGTTTCTTCAGTACTTTCCCAGTATGGAAATATTAACCAAACCCTGAAGTTTTTAATCTCTGTTTCTAGTCTTGTGATCTCCTTCGTATGCTAGTTTTGAAAATGTGCTGGCCTATTAATAGAACCCTACCCGAGGTGCAGAGCCTCTCTTTTGAAGCTTGATTTTATTTTTGATGCCTATAACAGGTGTTGGTTTAATAGGTTTGCTGTATTAACTCCTTTCCTTTTTTTTTCCTTCCTTTTTTCTTTTTTTGGGGAGCCCAGCCAGCTCTGTAAGCTGACACTACATGAAGGCCAAGCATGTGACTTCTCCCCGCCTTTAGCCTCACTTCACACCACACATTTGCGCTGCAGACTCCCAGCAGCCCAGGCAGCCTCGATTCAAGCTTTGTCTAAACCAGGAGGTTTTGTGCTGATTGTATTTAAATCAGTCCAGCCAAAGCCCCTTACACATTCCCATCTGAGGTCTGCTTGCTTTGATTTTCCGCTGTCAGCTTCCTAATGGGCAGCTGCTGAGGGGAAGCGAATGTGGCTCGACCAACAAAGGAGTGTATTTGCACTGCTCTCTGCATCGATTTCACACACGTATTTTGAAGACATAAACTAAATTAAACTGATTAGTGCTTAAGGATGAACTTGCTGAAAAGAGGAAGGTGAATTATTCTCCTATTAGGTTTAGTGGAAAATTTTTCCCAGACTGTTTATCAAATAAATATTCACAAAGATGCTTCGAATGAGGAAACCCAGTGGGATTAAAGTGTAATTTTACCTCTAAAATACAAGCTGAGATTCCTGGAAATGCTGCAAGCTTTTGACTTTGTGCCACCTGTTGTTTTCCTGCCACCACCTTCAGCTCCCTCCTGACTTAAAGCAAACCCAAACACACTTTGGCTTCTCTGGAACATTTTGCTTGTTTTTCTGTCTCGCAGCAGCCTGGAGGAGCACGGAACAACCGTTTGCTTCTTGATGTGCTCCTCGTGGGCTCAGTTCAGCAAAGAGCTGGCTGAGGTTAATCCAAATCTCCTGGAATCCCAAGGGGTCTATTCAAGAGCAGCTCAAAGTGTGAGGGCAAAGAGGCTGTGCTACCTCAGGGTGTTGAACCAGCGGGCGGGCGGGTTGAGCAGTGGTGGCTGGGGTAGCTTCGCTCAGCTCTCCTCTCTCCACTTGCAGCTGTAGTTAGTGCTGACCTGAGGGCAAAGCGGTTCCCGAACAAGTGCCGTATGTACGCAGCTCAGAGCGCGAAAGTAAATCCGTGGCTGATTTTGAGTTACTTTAGTTTGGCACCAAGATGTTACAGTTCAAGATCTGTGTTAGCTGCAAAAGGAGTGTCTCTGGGAAGGAGGTTGGGTATGAACTGGGAAGTTCAGCTGGTTTAGCCAGGTCCTTCCATATTCATGAACAAATTCTAATGGACCTGAATGGGTTCTGTAGTTCCTATGAGTTCTTTTTCACTTGAGCTGCTTTCACTCCAAGTTAGTCCTCAGTAAAGGCAGGCCTGCATCATCCTCGTCCAGTAGTACATTCCCATACACGTTGGTAACCCAGAGGCAGAGAGGGGTTAAGAAACTTGCTCAAGGCTGATGAGTCAGTGCCAGAGCTGGGAATAGAAACTGAGAGACTTGGCTCCTGCTCAGGGCTCTAATTGCACAATCTCACATTGAAGCCCTGTCATCGTATACTCTTGAGGTAACACTGGCTCAAGTGAGACAGGGAAAGCTGTTTCCAGGCTGTGATACCTAAGGACTGGGAGAGGAAAAGACACCTGGAGGCAAATTGGTTGTGGAAGGACTGATAATTTGTGCTTTAAAACTAGGTCTTGACAATTGATACTTAAATCTGATTTGTCACCTTGGAAGCAAAGGAAGTGTAAACTAAGGAGCGAGTTGGGAAAAATCCATCCCTTTTTCAGTCAGTGCTGAAGGGGAGTGGTAAAGTCATAACGTCACTGGTGTTTTTTCTGTAAAACACCCCTGCAATGAGATTGGGAACAAAGGCAGATGAGTTGTATGGGTCCAAGTAAAAATGGGAAGGGTTAAATGATACTTCAACTCTTACTGAAAGAATGAAAAATAAAACTTAATCAAGTTAGTAAAAGGTTTGGACGATGTTGCGTTTATATTATGGGCTGTGTATAGGAAAAGTCAGCCGGGCTGGTTTTGTTTGAAGTGCAGTGCTTTGAGGGGGTGCAGTGCTTTGCAGGGAACTGTCTGACATTCCCCAGCTGGGACTGGCTGAGGATGGTGTTTGGAGCTGAGAATTACATTTGGAGTCAGCCCATGTTTGAAGGAGACAGAGAGAGGGAGAGAAAGGAGCCTGTTTAATTTTTTTACTGTGTGAAATAATGCATACATCTGATCTGCCATCTGTAGAACATGAAAAGCATGAGGCAAACGGACAAAAGTCACCTGGAAACCGTGAACTTGGCTCAAACAAAGTAGATCTTTCTTGTCCTTTTCTTCCTTTCTTAAAGTCTGTCTTCTGGGGCAGGCTGGGAGATCTGGCAGGCAGGCGGGTTGGATATATGTTGAGCAACTAAAGCACAGAAATATTAATATTTAAAAAAAAATAACATTGGCTTTTGAAGATCATTTCATGTCCAAAATCACTCTGTGCTCTCAGTCCCTTACAGACTTAGCTGCCCTGCACAAGGATTGTCAGGTAATTTATAGGTTCTCCACCTTCATTTGTACAAGCCTTCATTTCCTGTTAATTTACAGCCAAATTCATCTCAACCATCACAGCCTCGATGAGATCAGAGTTGAACTCACAGCCTCTGCTTCAAGAGAGCTCCAGAAAACATGCTTAGGGTTTGCTTTCATTTATGTCCGTGTTGTGTGTGTGACTGATTCAGGAAAGTACCTCATTTAATGAACTTGTTTTTTTGAGGAGGAAATTTTTGAACTTGCTGATGCTACAAATCGAGTTCATTGCAAAATAAACTAATCCTTGGGGAAAAGAAATCCCCCTCACCCATGTTAAAAAAATTTTGTGTGTAGTGAAGTGAATTTTCCTGTATTTTAGTCTGGCTATAGCATAAATACACTGGACTGCTGTTCCTCTACCTGTATGGATGTGAAAATTCAGTCTTTATTCCTATCTGTAAATGAATATTGGTCATTCACTGCCTTTTATACAGATCATAGTTGTAGAGACCTGTGTGCCTGTAACCCCTGGAATAACCACTTTGGGGATCTTAGTTATGATTTTCCTTAGATTTTTGTGACACCTTTTGGCATCATGTTGGCATCACACTGCTACAGCGATGTAAAATATGTCCTTCATGTGTTGTGAGCCTGCACTGAATTAATTAAGTAGCTTTTAAACTGTTTAATTGAATCAGGATTTCTGTGATTTCCCCCCACCCCCGAGTGTAAGCGAGAGTCATGTAAAGGCTGTTTAAAGAGTGAGTCTCCAGAAAGTGAACTGTTCTGGGGATGCAGTTTTACCCTCTTCCTGTTACAGACACCAGCGAATGTGGTGAAACAATCTGGTTTTAATAAGAGGGCGGGTAAAGGAGCAGATCTCAGTGCAGGGAGCAGGTCCCTTGCTATGTGCTATTGGTACTTTCTGGAGAAGATGGGATCCTATACACCCATCAACTTCAGTGCCTGGAAGACTGTGGTCAGCTCATCTGTCAGCTCTGTGTTTCAGAGAGCTGATGCTTTGTCGGGAGAGCTGGGACATCCTGGTTTACATTTGAAAGTGCTTTCACTGGCCACTCTCTCCTCTTCTGGTTACTCAGTGGGTAGCTGCCAGATTAAGGCACAGTACGTGTCTGAGCTCTCTCTACTATCTCTTATTATTCAGCAAGTTCTCAAGTGTCTGGTGAGCATCTCTGTTTGGAGTGCCTCACTCACAGCCCTGCCAGTAATATCAGTGACTGGTCTAAATTCACATCAGGCATGTGCTCTACTTCTTGTGACTAATGCACAATGTATTTTTTTAATTGATGACTGTTCTCTCTACTGATCCAGGCCAGAAAGGAGTCAAAGGAAAGGACTCAGGATTTTTAGTTAGACCCTGAGTACAGATGAGATCTAGAGGTATTTAACTATTTGATGGCTGCAAAGGTCCTGTGGACAGTTTATCATACTTTCTCTAAGTTAAAAACATGAGATTGAATCCTTCAGGCTGGCACTGGTAAGGCAGCAAATGCAGGAGGTCATTTTAGGGTCTGATCCTGCAGTTGGTGCTTGGGCAGAGCACTGGTACTGCAGAGCTGTCCTGATTGCACAGTGGACAAAGGTAGCAAAAGATGAGGAAGCATTTGCAAGGCCTCTTAGAGGATTTTTGTGCATTACAAATTGTTGTAACATAGTTCAAAGCTGGGATTTTTCAGATAAATCCTTAGGAATTAAGGAAGCAATGTTTTGTCACTTTTGCTGAGATCATATTTACTTATCTGTTTCCAGCTCTGAAAGTCCCATCCTCCGGGTAAAATATTGGCGGGTTGCTCAAACTGTTGATCAGCACTCCTTGCCTGCGGGGTTATAATCTAGCCCTGCAGTCCTTGCGTGCCATTCTGGAAGTGCAGGCTTGCAGGAGACCAAGCCCAAAGTACTGGAAGAACAACTGATCGATTGAGTCAATAACTCTGTAGAAGGAAAAAGTACCAGGAAAAAAAAAATGTCTGGAAGCTTGTAAATGTCAGTGAGTGAGCCTCTCAAGCCATAGGAACAGCAAGAGGATTAGGGAAGGTCTCTTTGGTGTGGGTTTCTCCTCAGACAGCTGTTGAAGAAGCACCTTAAGTCTGAGTGTATGATCTCAGGGGCCAGCCTGTGGGCCGGCTGCAGCCTTGGGTATTCTTTGTTTTTCTACAGGAACTAAATTGTCTCCGTTTCTCCTCCTGACTGTTTCAGGCATCACAACAGGATCCGCAGCATTGAAGCGAGTCAACTGAAGCCCTACGTTACCCTGGAAACGTTGGACCTGAGTTTCAATGACATCACGGAAATCCGAAACGGCTGCTTTCCACAGGGACTTCACATAAAGGAGCTGTGAGTTTTTCTTGTTGGGATCAGCTTTTGTTGAGTTACCACAGCAGAGGAAAGGGCCTCAAACCTTGAAAAAGAAATAGAATGAACGTACAAAATGTAGTGCTGTTCACCAGGATAAGTGCAAAAGAGAGTTAGAAGGTAGTTGTCCCTACTGTCAGGTTACTTTTTTTGTGCTCTTTTTGATTTCTGATGTACTGTAAAGAATGCAGATTATTAATTGTGTTTCATGGGAATGTTACAACAGAGAAAACATATACTGCATCCTTCAGGTGTCTTTCGGGTGGGGATGTCTTTACAGTTGGAAACCTAGAAGCCAGAAGACCCGTCTGAGCTGTGTCTCTCTTCCCCAGTGGGAAGTTTATTTGCCATTTCCCAGATGACCCCATGTGCATCTAGAAGAAGGGAGGGGGAATGGCTAATTTCATCACTGAAGTGGCTACTGAATATTAAGACCAGAAGTCTCTCATTGGTTATTTGATGAAAGCTAGAGGTTAAGCAGAATAACACCCAAATAAATGCATTTGACTATTCAGGAAACACAAAATAATCTGTGGTTTAGGTAACTTTGAAGAGGAATAGACAAGTAATCTGCTTGCAACTAAAGTTTGCACATAGATTTTTGCCCCTGATTGTAAGAAGATACATAGGGGGTGTGGGGGGTGTTTGTGTGTTGTCCTAAAAAAACAGTCTCTCTGGCTAAGACCAGGGTCCAGGTAAGAAAGAGTATGAAGGGGAAGTGTGCAGCACTTCTCCACATTTGTCACATGGTTCTGGGAAAGGAACTGTCATCTTTGTGCAGTCAGAAATCCAACTGATTTGAAGTCACCTCTCCTCTCTGGAGACCAACTGAATGCTGCTAAAAGGAGATTTCTGACATATTGTTCACTTCTCTGCTGTGATTTATTTCAGCTACCTGGGGAGTAACAGAATCAGCACCCTGGACCCTGGTGCGTTTGACAGTCTGTCACGGTCCCTGCTGACACTTCGTCTGAGTAAAAACAGGATCACTCAGCTTCCTGTCAAGGCATTCAGGCTACCCAGGCTAATACAACTGTGAGTAGAAATGTGCACTTTAATTACGCTCAGTCACACTTTATGGAGACAAAATGGCCCTGAGGATATATGCACCAAATGTCACCATTCCTCACCTGCTGTCTGTAAAACTTAGAATGCACTGTGCAGTAGTTCTCTGCGAGCACCTAGTACACATGTTGGGAGAGGGCCTGGTTTGTCTTAGTGCTGCAGCACCAAGAGAGGGGTGCTGCAGCAGGCGTCAACATCTTGTGCACTTGACAGCCCAAGACAAACCCATTCCCTTGAAAGCTGCTGGTGGTACAAGAGAAGTTTGGAAGATGCTTTTATTGCGAGTGAGAGAGCTCAGCTACCATGTTAGATTTCAAGACCACACAGATATCTTTATGTGGCAATAAAAAAGCAACGAGGGAAGGTTGTTAAACCGCGGTGATATTTGGGCAGCGAAAATAGCACTCTAGATGAGTTAACATACACATGGTGGTTGTCCTGCCTGCAGTCCGTATGGGGAGCTGCATGGGGACACAAAGACATCTGCAGCTATAAATAAGCTTTATGTGTAAAATAGTAGCACTAATGGTTTAGCTTTTTCCTTCTGCTGCTGTTGGAGAAACATGCCCAGCCTGAGGCCTGTTGCAGTCTTTCCATCAAATTTGAGAGGCTAAAGGTCAACCTCTGTTTGTTAACAAAGTCCACAAAAGCTGTTGGAACTCACACCTCCGAGGATAACCTCTTCACTGAGACACAGATCCTCAAGCCAAGACATGTCTGAGGAATGGGTGTGCGTTTGTGCTTGTAGGATTTATAGTCCATTTGGGACTGAACAGCATGACACAATAATAACATATGCATCTTAAAAGTCTGTTGCCTCTTGGTTGGAAGTTACTGTCCGTCGACTGAGAGCTTGTAAACCACTGTGTTCATCTGCATCACATGCAAACTGTCGTAAAACCCAGGAGTAACTCGGTCTGTTTAGGAACACAGTCTTTACTGAAAGTTGAAGTAATTGGTACTCTTAAAGTCAGTCTCACAGCTGTTGTTTAACCCTATAGATAAACATGAATGAATTGCAAGTGATACAGACTCAGTGTGTTGTAGAATTTGTGTACAGTTCTTTTTCTGGCAAAGTGTAGTTAACTGACAGCCTAGGAAGTGCAGTAAGGCAAGAGTCTTTAGGCGTGCAAGCTTTTTAATTACTTACTTGACTTGAATTACCCTTCATTAGAGTTCAGGTTCAACGTTGCAAGTAAGCTTAAAGTTTCTACACCTTCCTCATCTTTTCCAAAACAAGTTCTTATGTAACCTCCACCATTTTCTTCAGCACAAAGTGCTGAACAGGGAACTACCCAGGGGTTAGTCTTGCACATGCAGAAGGGCACCCATTTGAAAACACTGTCTTCAGTGTTGGTGCATTGTTTGCATCGATGAAATTTTCCATTGACTTTATGGAAGTGGCTTTTTACCTGGTATGTCTGGGTCCAGCGGTGTTTGATGTGGGTTGGGAAAGTGTGCTGTGATTATGTGTTTATTGCCATTCAGAAAAAAAGGTATTCCCAAAATTTAGGAGGCTCTCCCTGTCTGGGGGGGAACAAAAACCAAACTGAATGAACCAAGTTCGTGATCTTTGTATACACAGAGATCTCGTTATTGGAAACAACTTGTTTCACTCTTTACTGTTTCTTTTAAGAGGAAAAAATGTGAAGTTTGTCAGGGGAACTGAAAGTTTTCCTTTCAAACTTGGCCATTACATTTTCTCTTGGGCTCACGGTTCTTGCAGCACCCGCTTGTTTCAGAGCTCATTTTTACTGGGCTATTGCAGGTCCCGTAAGAACAATGAGTTGTAAGGGAAATAATGCTGATGTTTAACTGTATTGGTTCCAATGGTGTCTCTGCTTGAGAGAAGATGAAGTATGAAAATTGATGAAAAGGCTTAAAAGAAAAGCAGAGAGGGGAGGAATGACGAGGAACTGCCGCCCTGGCTGTTCTTTCTCTGGAGTGAAAGTCTGTCCCAGGGTGAGTTTGTTTAAGCGATCACACCCAGCTGACTTCCCTGGCTAGCTCTGGGATTGAAAGTTTCCGGTGCGCTTCTGCTGTCTCCTGGGAACTGTTGACAGAGGAGTTGTTGGCACTGCTGTCCCCATTGTATGCTGCACAGATGATTTCGTGAGAAAGGACTGGGATTTAATAAACTTGTATGGCCTTGGTGATTTTAGGGAGCTGAACCGGAATCGCATCCGCCTGATTGAAGGCCTGACGTTCCAGGGACTGGACAGCTTGGAAGTCCTGAAACTCCAGCGCAACAACATAAGCAAATTGACTGACGGGGCTTTCTGGGGTCTAGCCAAGATGCAAGTTCTGTAAGTTGGAGAGATGGGCTTTTTCCCTTAAACAGCCAGGACTTCACCTGCCATCGTATCTGCATTTTAGCAGGGACTCCCATCAGAGAGATGTGGGCACCTCTGCCAATCCCCATGCTTCTGTCCTGCATGTGCAAAGCTCTACCGTGCTTTTAGTTGTCCCACAGTTTACTAAAGCTTGTTGCTTTACCAGGTGTTTAATAAAAAGTCACATTTTTCTAGCTGTGGTGGTATTCCTCCGGATTTGAGCATTCAGTAAGATCTCAATTGGTCTTCAAATAAAAGCTCACCTGGCTTCTGCAAATTTGTTTTGACTGATGCATTGAAACTCTGTTGCAGACCTGATTATTCTGCCTCTTGGATACCTCGAAACTAAGCTGGCCTATCTCAGCGATGTGTTCTTTCTGTATGAGAACAAACTCAGTAGTCATTGCAGAGAAATGCTTCAAACTTCCAACGTGATTTGCTATCACGTGTGTTTCTAAGGTCACAAGCAACCCAGGCAGCATGTTTCTGGATGCTGCTGTCACACAACTGAGACTCCACAAATATAAACTCAAGTGGGACACTTTAAGCCCAGTTTACTTGTAGTGGAGCGTAGCTCTGCACTCACAGCTCACTCTGGGCATTTCCTTTGTGTCAATTTTCCTTGAATTTCTCTCCTTCACTTGCACAAGAAATGCCCACACATGTGCGTAGCCATGTGGGTTTGTAGAAGGGTGTGGAGAAATTGCTAAAATCTCAATCTCTGTTGGAATTTCTTCAGCACTTAGTACTTCTGATTTTTCTCCATAGGCACCTGGAGTATAACAGCCTGACAGAAGTGAACAGTGGCTCTCTCTATGGCCTTTCATCTCTGCACCAGCTTCACCTCAGTAACAACTCCATATCCCGCATCAACCCCGATGGCTGGAGCTTCTGCCAGAAGCTGCATGAGCTGTAAGTTGGTTTGGTTTACACTTCTTTGGGCAGGATTTCACACCAGTGTATCATTGGCAGGGAGGGGAAGTAAGGACTTTTCCCAGTTATGTGTCTTAGAGCTCCTGCTGTATCAACCTCTAGAAATGCAGGAACTGCAGCCTCCTAAGTCATGCCCTTGTTATTCAAGATGATATGACCTTCAGAGCATCTGATTAAAATAACATTTGCACGAGGAACAAAACTAGAACCCACTAAAAGTACACAGTGCCAAAAGACCTGGAGAGTTTGTGATCTGTGGCTTGCCAACACTTTTCAGCTGGCTAGTTACAAGAGCTGTATGGCTTGCCATCTAATGACTGTACAGCCCGAAGGAAGCTCTGCTTTATCCTCTGTATTTACAAAGAACAATAGTTTTTAACCAGCAAAGATTTGGTCCTTTAAAGGCAGTTCTTCTTGTTTCTTCTGTTTACACTTCACCCTTTCTGTAGGGCTCAGTTGTTGAAAAGTAAATAGGTTGACTTTACTCTCCTGAGATATCCAGCTGTGAATACAGTCTCTTTGATAAATGAAAGAAAGCCTTGCTGCCAGGGACAGCTCCACAAGGGTGTCTTTTGAGTCTGTGGCACTTCTTAATGCTTTTTTGAAGAGACATGCATGGATGCTTGCAGTACTTACAGAAGTAGCTGTCATCCCCTTGGTGGGACTGTGGAAAGATTCACTTTTTTCTTTGGAGAGCTTGACACATGTGGTTAGTGGAGCTGTAATTCATTCTGCTTGGTGCTTGGAAATCTCTTGTTAAACAAGGTTAGGGATTCTCCTATCTACCAAAAGGCAGCAGGGTGAAGCAGCTTCCCACTTTCAGAGGCCTCACTCTGGACTCAGACTGAACGTCATACCCAGCTGTGAGTCTCTGGTCTTTTGGGCTGTGGAGCCAGAGATAGATGGATGTGACACATGGCATTCCTTTTAAGTTTATAAGCTGTAGAATTAATGTCTTAGACCAGTGACAAGCTGTGATCTTCTGCTGAACCCAACTTATTCAGAAGTGGATTGTTTTGGGGGAGCACAAAGAAATACTTATGTTTTTAAATTTTATTTAAATACATGTGTGATGGTTTAATTGCTGATTTTTTCAAATTGCTGTGAAACTGCCAGTGTCTAAAGGGCTTCTTTGCTTGGCACAGTGCTGTAGACAGCTACAGGTCCTTCACCTGCAGATCCTCAAGTGCTCTTTTACTAGTTTAAGACAGTGTCAGTGGAGGAATCTTCAAGGCATCATGTGCAGATTGGGACTGTGCTCCACCTGCGGTCTGTTTAAATCTGAACTATCAGAAAAGGGCAGTCTGCCTTTCTAAGGCACTCACAGTTTGGATGCCTGGAATAGCCAACTTCAGATCACTGCACTGTGTTAGTAGCACATCTCTAGGAGCTTTCTGCTCTCAAAGACCCAGTGTCTGCTGCCTGTGCTGAAGCCTCATTTCAGCCTGGATTCTGATGGGCCAGGTAAGCCCCACCTGCATCTTGTAGACCTAGGCAGAACTCTTCTAGGCAGAACTATGCTGGTCTCTTCTACCTGACACTATCTTTGCAACCCCTCAAGGTTTAGCTGGGGGTTTGCAGGTCCCGCTGAGGTATTTTTAGGTATGGATTGGATCTCTTGCCAAGAAGTAGCACTGATGATGAGCTGTCCTGGCCATCCTCTGCAGTAACTGCAGAAACCCAGCGCAGGACTCACTTGCCCTGGTGCAGAATGGGATAGATTTGGAAAACATCTGGTGGTGTGAGGTGGCAGGAGCCACTGGGGCGTGCTTGGCCTGACAAACAGGATTGTGCTCAAGTGTGAGGGCAGAGATGACATTAGCTGAGATTTGAAAGGTGATTATGTGGGTGTTAGCACACATCTCTGCAAAATACTACAAGCTCTTGCAGGTGTTGCCTTCAGGGTAAAGCTGCCTCAGGGAGCCATCAGATACTCCCGACTGAAACTCCCACAGCCAAAGAGTACTGGTAGGAGAGGTCTGCTCTGAAATGGGAGGGTGGGGACAGGAATCACCAGCTATACCTAGGCTGCTGCTGCATGCTTCTTTGAACATGGACTTTCTGTTACGTTTTAAAAGATCCCCTATTGCTAAATCTACAGGGTTTCAGTTATCAGAAAACTGTCTGTGATTGTACAGGGAATGAATTTCAAAGTCTTGGACCCAAGAAAAGAGGTGGCCAGACCCCTGCCTATCTGTGCTAAGGAAGGAGGTGATCATCTGAAAGATGAATTGCCTCTCCTTCAGCTGTTGGGAGAAAACATGACCCCAAGGTTTTGGTCTGATGTGAAAGCTTAAAAAGAAAAAAAAAAAGAAAACAAAAAAAGAGAGAGGTCTTGCCTTGTTATGGTCTTGAGAAAGGGCTGATTGTATTCAGCAGTCAGGTGCTGTGGCATTAACATCACGGAAAAATCCACAGTGGGAGCATAGGATTTCATAAGAGGTAAATGATGTCTTGGCTGCTGGGTATTTATTTTCACTTTTTACCTATAGTTTGGGCAGTGGGAATGAAATGTGTTAGATGTACCTAGCCCAGAACTGGCTGGCAGCAGGAGCCCCAGCTGCACAACAGGTTTCTGCTTCACTCCCTTATGTATCACTCCTGGCATGTTGCACTGTGTGCTGCTGCCCCACTTCCTCACCAGGCCAAAAGGGCTGTGTAGACAAACATTTCCACGTGTTCATTCCAGCAGTTTCTCGCTGGTAGAGATGAAAAGGTTGGGGAAGCAGCAGAAACCTGCTGACCTCTCTCAACCCAGATAAACTCCAAACTGCCAAGGAGGGAAATTTGCCTGTTGCAGTGGCAGGAAGCAGAGCTCTTATGTGTTCAAGAAAGCCCCTGCCAGGTGCATTGGCTGCTGAAACCTTCCATCTGGTTGCAGCCATTGAGAGAATCCTCTAAATACTGCTGCTGTCTGTCCATCTTGAGGTGACATCAGAGTGAACAGAGAGGAACATGCCTTCGCCAGTTGTGGCAGGAGCTCCTCTGTGTAGAATCAAAAGGAAGTATTTTTTACTCAGCCAGGTTTAGGATTACTTTTGAACATTACTCTTTTTTTTTTAAAGGCCAAATTCTTTAATTGCAGGTGAGGACATAATTTTGACCAGATGCCAATTCTTCTTAACTAAGGCTACAACTCCTTTAGGAATGAAAGGATGTTGTCCCGTGCCTTCTTCAAACTCCTTAATCTTTGCTGATTTTCTTCCACAGCTTGCCCTCTGCCCACTCACACAGCTAAAAGATGGACTGCTCGTTGGCCTAGTAAATGACACTCTCAGAGCTACAGAGTAAATGTCTGGTTTGACTTAGGTTGTGGCTTTGCAGTCACTTTCATGAAAGCCCTAGACACATTTTTACGCAGACTGATTATCAGGCAGTACTAGAAGAGGAATCTGAAGGTTAGGAACTCAGTGAGATTTATTTTTCTTGCTGTCTGTACCATGAAGGAGTTTAGTGCTTGTTCCAAGCTGCATAGCTCCACTTTTTGAACAGGTTAGAGACCAAACCCTCACATCTTTTGAAGTGACTTGTGCTTCCAGGTCACTAAGGTATTTTCAAAAATCCTATGCAACTGCCCTTTGTGAAGAGAGAAACTCAAGAAAATGTGAGTGGCAGCAGGTACCCCAATGACACTTTTTATATCACACACTTGCCAGTGTGTGGGCAACTTGAAGCTGAGGCTATTGCTGGTCACACTCACCTACCAGTAGCCCTTCAGGGCTTACCCAGCTGCGGTGACATCCAGAGATCAGAAGAAATATGCTCACAGAAGGGAGCTGTGGGTGAATGCTTCAGGCTGAAGATCACTGACCAGTGACTCTGCCTGCTGCTATCCCAGGAGGTCCTTCATTGGATGAGCCAAGCTGGACTTCAACATCCTCAATGCTGCAGCTTTGCTGCTTGCAGAGCCTGTGTGGTGTCTGCAATGGCTTGTAGCTTCCCATGGCCTGCCCTTGGTGTCAGATCTCAGAGGCCTCTTCTGTACCCTGGCTGGGAGAGGAAAACAGCTTTCTTCTTACCAGCTTCCAGATTGCAACAAGAGTAGAACTTAAATCTCTAAAACAAGAGATAATACAGGCAAGGGGAGGAGATGGATGGAAAAGTAGGGAAAAAAACACCCTCTAATATTAGTCTCTTGTAAGTGGAGAAGATTTCAGGCTGACTGTACACTCCTTGACAAAGGGGAGCTGGAGGGAAGGCGGCTGGTTTACAGAGACACCTCCTTCCTGTGTATGAAAGGAAGCATTCAATTGCCTTGTGGTGAAATGCTTTTGGCTCTCAACTGGGGTGGAGCAGGCTGTGGAGGCACACACACCCAGACGCCTGGGGCTTGCTGTGCACAAGTGTGGAATGATAAGACACCTCCTGAATACAGAAGTCTGGATCCTGCCAAGAGCGCATGTGAACTTCAAAATCCATCTGTTTGACGTCACTCCACCTTGCAGGGTGTGGGGAAGGAGGGGACTGCTTTTTCCAGTAAGCCTCGGAGGGGGTCCAAATGGGAGTGAGGGTTGAACACAGGACTGACACATGGTACCGACACATCTGGGGACCGAGAAGGGGTGCTGCTCCCAGACCCTACCAGAGCCCTACGGGACAAAGAGTAGCTCGTCCCCACCATAACTGAGAGCATGTGTATTGGGTTACTGCTCTTGTTCACTTATGGAGGAGCCTCTCAGCTGCTTGTACAAAAGGCTGGGTACCAAACGCCTTCTGCTCCCTCTGGTCATCCAGGCTGCCCATGGGTATCCTGTGGGACTACGTGCAAACTCCAGTCTTTATTTCCTGATGAAGCTGTTACACGCATCCACACATTGCCTCTTGTAAGGTGGTTACGAGAGGCGGGAACTGGTTGACATAGAAGAGTTTGGAGAATGCTGGTTTGATTGTCAAGGCCTGTTGCTGCTTTTTTTCCTCAGGATACTCTCTTACAACAACCTAACCAGGTTGGATGAGGGAAGCTTGGCAGACCTGGGGGGACTACACGTGCTACGACTGAGCCACAATTCCATCAATCATATTGCAGAAGGTGCTTTCAAGGGACTCAAAAACCTACGTGTCCTGTAAGTTGCTTCCAGCTTTTGTCAGCTAACACCCATCTTCCCTCCACAGTTTGTGTTCTGCCAAAGTGTTCTGCTTTGCACTTGCTTTGGGTGCCAGTGTCCTCAGTGTCAGACTCCCCTGCATGCTGCTCTGTGGTCTTTGGCAGCTGTTGCGTTTACCCCATTGTTCAATTTCAGTGAACTTGTAGTTTTTCATTATCATAGAATCATAGAATAGTTTGGATTAGAAGGGATCTCTAAAGGTCATCTAAAGGTCATCCTGCAGTGAGCAGGGACATCTGCAAGTAGAGCAGATTGCTCAGAGCCCCATCAAGCCTGACCTTAAATGTCTCCAGGGATGGGGCCTCCACCTACCTGGGCAACTTGTTCCAGTGTCCACCACCCTCAAAGTAAAGAAACTCTTCCCCATGTCCCAGTCTAAATCTACCCTTCTCTAGTTGAAAACCATTTCCCCCCATCCTATTGCTACAAGCACTTGTGAACAGGCCCTCCCCAGTTTTCTTGTAGACCCCCTTCATGTACTGGAAGGTGGCCATAAGGTCTTCCTGGAGCCGCCTTTTCTCCAGGCTGAGATCCTTCCTCTGGCACACCACAAAGTTCTCACAGCCTGTGTTACAGCACCATCCATACTCTCAGGCTGGTTGAGTTCATCAGGCTGATTTAGTTCTTCCTTCAAAAGAAAAAAACACACTTTGATACTTTTATTCCTCTTCAGAAGCCTATTGTGGCCTGAGTAATTAAAAGGAAATGGGAACAGAGAGATCTCCCCTCTTTACAGTACTTTTTGCATCTTATTCTTTCCTTTATTGAAGTTCACAGTGAAGGAAGTGACTGGAAAGTGAGTTTGGGTGGGTTTTTTTTTTCCTTTTCTTAAAGTTAAGCCAGAGCCTTTCAGCCACTGGGCATTCAGAAAGGGACCTCTCCGAGGCAGCTGTCAAGACCGGAACTAAAGGTTTCCAAAGAAAAATGGAGGGGAAGGGGAGCTGGTAGTTCTCTTTGCTCCACAGTGAATGTGGAGCCTCTTTTATGTCTAGGGCAGAGGGGGGAGGTGGAGAAGGGAGTGTGTGAGTGAGCTCTAATTTAATAAAGAGAAAGGCCTATTGGGTCCTGCACCTGGTGAAAAAGAGCCGAGCATGCTTTAATTACAGCCTATTGTTGGGGAGCCTTTGGTGGGTGTGAAACTGCTGAAATGTGGAGCTATTCAAATAGAGGTCAGGCCCAGAGACCTCGGAGCACAATGATTAACAAGGCTGCGAGCATTCAAGCTCAGCCAGCCAGAAAGAATAGGAAATTGGCAACAGGGGCTGGGAGAGGAGTTGGAATACAAAGAGAGCCAGGCCAAAATACCCCGCTCTTTTTTTTCCCCTCTCTCTATTTTCACTCATTTGTTAAAAAGGTTTTTATTCCTCCTTTCTAACACTAAACCTTTGAGTTGCCTCTGGATGAACAAGCAATACCATTTTCTTTCTCAAGAAAGCACAATGTGTGGCAGTCAATTAATAAAAGTGTGTGTCAGAGAGCTCCTACAGGCTGTTCCCACTTGTCTGTTTCTGCCATGGGAAAGGCTTTGCTGGTCCAAAAACCAGTAGCCCGTGGTGGAACTGAAGAGGAGAAATGTCTGAGAAGGGATTTGCCCTTAAAAATCAAACAGAACAACGGGCATCGGCTTGGCAACCCCAGGGGAGATGGAGAAGCTTAGCTCCAGGAGGATGTGTTTGCTCCTGCCCAGCTCAGTGCTGAAAATGTCAGCACATCAAAGTGTCTCTCCTGGACTTGTCTTTTATGCCACCAGCAGCATTATGTGCACCCACACCCTGCGGGCGTGTTGAGTTTTTATCCATCCCTTTGGCACCGACCGACCCGCAGATCACCCTGACATCCACACTGATGCTGGCTAAGGCCAGGGCTCCCCGGGGGACGGGAGATTCAGGTCTCAGGCTGAAGCCAGCTGAGAAGCAGGAATTGTGGCTTTTGGCCATCTCTCTTCACATCTTTAGTTCCCACACCAAAGCTGAGAAGGCAGCAATGACTACAGCCAGCTGAGGAGGCACTGAGAGCAAAAGTCTCAGCCCCATCTCAGCTGAGGAAAACCACAATATTCAAAACTGGGGGATTTTTTAAATTTCCGTTCTCTTCTTGTGGGTTATTGTGAGTTTGTGCTGCATAGCCCAGAAGGTACCCGATAAACCCCGTGTCTGGGGTGTGGCAAAATGCAGGGACTTAGGTTTTTGTTTTCTTTTTTGATCTTATTATTTTTAAACTTGAAATGTTCTGATAATAATCTTCAAAAGGTGCGAAAGGAGTACCCGAGGGTTCACGGGGTTATCTGGATGGTTAAGTTTGCTTTCTTGTTGGGTTTTGCTAGGTTTTAAATCAGAGGGAGGTAACAAAACCAACAAAGCCTCTTTATTTTTTCTTTCTTTTTACTTAACTTCAGCAATGATAAATTTCTGTCTGTTGCTGGGTATTCATTGCTAGCTGGCATTAAAGCTGGGAGGGAAGGATTTTTAAACAGACTGTTTAAACAGCTTTTGTGGATCCCCGTGTTTGTTCTGCATGCTTGTTTTTCTTCAGACTTCTTTGACTCTTGTAATTGATGGTCAATTTGAAAGCCAAAAGAAGCTAACTCTGAAAAAGGAATTCTCACTTTTTTTTTTTCTTCTTCTTTTTTTCATGTGGTTATAAAGAGAGTTGGGCTTGAGTAAGAATGATGGTGCTTTCCTTTGTGGAGCTTTAAAGTTCATTGCCAGAAAAAAAATGCAGCTTTATAGAAAATACACTAAATGATCTTCCTCAGGTAGAGATATAGACGAATACATGTGTACATTGGAACACCAGAGTTTCTGAATTCACCTCAGCAGCGTTCAAGGGCAGCTATTTCTTTCAGTTCAGTTTTGGGATATTATCTTTTTTTTTTTTTCCCCTCCTTTTGTTTAGATGCAAAGAATTAGAAAAGGACTGAAACCTATTTGTTAAAAAGTAGCTTGCTGCTGCTGTTATAGAAGTCGAGGGTTTCATCTAGGAAAAAGCCAAGGCTGTTTTTGGAATGCACCATCTCAGCATGAGTCCGTGCAGGAAAAGTGATTAGTGCTGCTTTGCTGCAGGACTCTGCTTTTTCTGATAACTGTCAGGAGAAAATAGGAAGCTCTTCATGTGACATTCTCAAACTCTTCCATTTGTTTTTAACAACTAGCCTAGTACCAAGACACTGATAATGAGCTCTGTCTTGTCTTCTCCCCAGGGAACTGGACCACAACGACATCTCGGGCACAATAGAAGATACCAACGGAGCCTTTACAGGCCTAGAAAACCTAAGCAAGCTGTGAGTATCCCTGGGTTTGAAGCTCCTCAAACCTGCTGTATTGTGTGCCTGTGTGGGAGTGGGTCTGTCCCCTCTGACATAACCTTTCTTCCCTTTGGAACAAGATAAAAACCAACAGAAAATCTGAGACATGCTAGTTTTACAGGCTTGCTGCAGGGCTGCAAATGTGGTTGTCCAGCACTCGTATTACTGAGCAGACAGGAGGTGATTATAGGCCCTGTACCGCCGTGAACAGACGCGGCCATGTACTGCAGTTCGGAGGTACAGGAGGCAGAAACCTAGGGCATTTCATCTGTAAGGGTCAGCACAACTGTTCCTGGCTTCTAAAAGCAAACAGCAGTCTTCAGCAAAGCACTGATGCAGCAAATAAGAATAAAGAGAGGAGAAAAATCACCCCTTTTCCTGCTACAACAGAGGATTGAAACAGGATTTGTTTCTGTGGGATACTCTAGAGTGATCTTTTGGGCTTGCTTCCATGTGCAGCGACAATAAAAGGCACCATGGGGCATAGGCTCTTAAAGAGATAAAAAGAAACCTAAGGCAAGCATGCGCTTTGCAAATGTTTATAGATTGCTTGGCCTTCGCAAGTATTTTCACATTGCTCTCTGCCTGTTCGTGTTCCATTTGAAATCGGCTGTATAAATCAGCCCTGTCGGAGAAGTCTCTGATGGCTTGTGACAAACCAAGAGTCTTTCTAATCATTACCTCTTGCCTTTGTTTAAGTTCTCAGCACCCCCCCATCACGCTGTCTCTGATGCTGAGATGGCACAGCCAGAGGTGCAGTAAAAGTACCTCGATGGATAGCAGATGGCGAGAATGAGTCCTGGCAGGCGGCACATTGTCACGCTCGCATTAGAGACTCCTGGGGGAGTGGGAAGAGCTGTGGAGGGATTCGTGGGTATGTTATGCTTAGATGCTTAGGAGAAGAAAAACTTGAAGTCAGAGACATAGATGGCATTTGATCACTGTTGAGGGGAGTCACTAGATAGATCCAAGGAGAGCAGAACCAAGTTGTAACTGTGAGCAAAGTGAGGCAGAGGGCAGGGAAGGAATGAAGGACTAAAGGACCGTGGGAGTCAGGCAGGGAGGTAGAAGTCTGTGAGAGAGGCCTGTAGGAATTGCTGTGCACGTGCAGTTGGGAAATCTTCCCACGAGTTGCTAGAAAAAAGGCAGAAGAGCAGATGTGGTGGGTGGGAGAGTCCTTGGCTGCTGTTGCTGAAGTTTTTGGTTTGTCTGAAGAAACCAGTGAAACCGTGTGAGCAGCCAGGAAGGCAAAGGGAACAGAGGTTTTGTCCAGGGGGATTTTCAGGATGTAGGACTGTGAGTCTGTAGTGCTCCTTTGACAAGGGAGAGTAGGTGTAGAAAAGGAGCAGAGAGAGCAGTCCTGGTGGGACATCCACTGTAGGGCATCCCTCCAATATGACCACTGGCATGGGAGCAAAAGTGGTGATCCCAAGCCACTGGAATATGTTAGAAATGCTGGGTGCAGATAATGCGAGAGAGGTGAAAAAGCCAGAGGTGCTAGTACTGAGGGAAAGAGTTCAGCAAATGGATTGACTCAGCAGCAGGGAGAAATGAGCAGTGATGAGTTGTGGGGGTCAGGCAGAGGCCAGGAGGTACGGCGAGGAGCAGGAGGAGGAAGGAGAGGGAGCAGAGGCAGCCTGCAGGGTTGTGTGTTTGGAGTTCTGGGCAGAGCAGCTATCGCTCCTCTGTGAAAGAGCTGTGGCCTGATCTGATGTTTATCATCTGGCACAAGGAATGACTTCAAAAGATGGCTGGTTTTCTCTGCCTGTAGCAAAGGATGCAGCAAGGGCTTGCACAAGTCTAAAGAAGCTGGGTTTGCATCTTTTTATCACGTTGTTGACCTCTGCCTTTCATTGCATGTGGAGTTAGGTCACTTCTGAGTCTGGTTGAACGCAGGAAAGAACACGTGCTCGTGGTTTGTGGCAGGGATTGCAGCAAAGTTCATAGCCTGGAAGAGCGTGTGAATCAGGTTGGTCCCGGGCAGACAGGAGTGGTTTGATACCGAACAGAACGAACCTGCTGTGAGGAGGACGAGTTGCTGGGGTCATTTACTGTCAGCGAGAGTGTAAGGCTTGAAAAACCCTCAGAGCATGAGATTATTTTGTTGCATTTCTGGAGGTGTTTGGGGGATACTTGTCAGTGGTCACTTTTAAAGGGATGTGCTCAGGTCTGTTTTAACTCATCCGCACATAAATCCCAAACTTGGAAGTTCATCTAAATACTGAGTACCATTCTTGCTGGTGGGATCTTTTCATAAAGAAAAGAAAATACCACCCCTTACAGCAAACATTGCGCTGTGTGATTTAAGGCCTCTGTTTAAACTGTCAACCAGCTTTAAATGCATTAGCATACAAAAAATAAATGGGCACTTCAGAGGAGACCTTCCAATGAATTAATAATCACCTCGGCTCTGTGGAGATTGCTTTAAAAGCCGTTCCCCTTTGATCTGGCACAGATTAGCCTCTGAAAGGATTTAGCACAGAGAGGGTTGTTCGCTGAAATGAAGGTGTTAAACTGAGAGGTGGGCAGGCCGGTCACTTCAGCCTTCTCTGAATTATATATGAAGCTCTGCAGGATGGAGAGCACAGGCCTAAATTAAAATGTTGCTTCAAGAGAGAGTTGAGAAGCACCGAAGCATAAAAAGCATCAGTGAAATCGCTGGGGAACAAGGAGTTCCCTAATTATTCAAGCTGCTAAATGTAACCGGTTTTTTGATGGCTCACTCAGTGACTGAGATCCTCCTGCAGGTGCAAAACTGGCTGGAGGAGAAAATGCTGCTTTCTAATGAATTGTGTGCCGAGCGTGTAATTACCCTTACGCAATCAGCGGGAGAGCAGCACTCGCCCGGCTCCGCCGGCAGCAGAGGAGCGTTCCTGGACCGCAGCAGGCAGGCTGATCGCCCTTTGAGGGCACCGCTGGGTTCAAACCAGTTCAGAACTGGAGAAGTGCTTAGCTGAAATTTGAAAGGTGTAATGATTTTAATGAGCTTGCTGGGGTGTGGCCGTATTAGCAGCTTGTTACCGTGTTTCTCGTGCATACAGCAAACCTGTATCTGCCTACACCGGGGGCGTACACATTGTGTATCCCCATCCCCAGGCTTACTGCTTATCTTGGCACAGGTAAGTAAGCAGATACGGTCAGTTTTGCTAATTCTCAAAGTCCAAGATCCACTGTAAACAATAAATAGACATCTCCACTTATCAAACCCAAGCTCAGCTTAATGCTCGTATTTAGGAACATGGCTGCAGAAATCAGTGTGTATGGGATGCAGCCATAGGACCAGAGTTTGCATATAGTAAATTATTTACTGTATTAATCATTCTAATGGATTTCTCAAAGCCTTCATTAATACACCACCGCTTTCATCAAATGATGGTACACATGATTGCACTTATCCTTTGGTGCTTGGGGTATTTCACCCAGGGCAAAAAGGCACACACCCTCCCGTGCAGTAAATGGGACCTCTGGTACCCTGGGTTTGGGGCTGTAACAAAGAGCTCAGGAAAGATCACTGTAGATGTTTAGATTCATACTCTCAGTAAAGCAGGTTGCAGCTATTTGGAGTTTTTAACCAGCAACCATTGTGCCTGTCGTAGCTGTTTTGATTCTCACTTGAAATCAAATAATTAACAAAGGGAAACAGCTCTACAGATTCATCTGTGGTTTTGTACAAATTAACTCTACCTGTAAGAAAGAGCTTCAAATGCGTGTCTCGTTATGGAGCCTAAAAGGTGGCTTTGCCTAAAGCCACGTCTTTAGGTTATGTTTTGCTCTAGAATAGTAAGATTTGTGATTCAGGGGCCACAGACCTTTTATATGGAGCTGGGAGTTACCAGCCTTCCCTGTCTACTCAAGAATTAGAGCAGTGGCTCATCCAGCATTACCACCATAGGGTGATTGGTTTTGTGAGGACCTACTCAGGAATCATATTGTCAACTAGTGGCAGGCACCTGAATTCCCCCTGGAGACAACTGGTTGCAAAGCCCGATGGTGATACAGTCACAGTCCTCGCTGTTGTAACAGTGTGACGAGCCCAGGTTTTCCTTTCTACCTGTTGTGGCATCCACTGCTTTCTCCACACAGAAACTGGGCTTTCTGGGTGACAGTGTCAAGACACCAAATTATCCTGACATTTGAAGGGTGCTTTGTGGAAAACTCTGACAAGCTCCTGCAAATGTATTTGCTCCTGTAATGGCTGCACATGTTCCAAGCAGTGGGACCATCACAATTTTAGAGCCTTTAGGGTGCAGGTAGAGGTCGCACCTTATATTGAAGGAAAAATTTTGAAGGAAAGCTCCATCAAATGCAGCAGTGTATGTGTCATTTTTTTACATGAGGTGTAAGTGATAACTTGCACTGGACACCGTGTGAAGCAAGTGGTGGTAAAAGATGCACCTGGAAGACAAACCTTAGGCAGAGGGAACCGGGGGAAAGGAAGCATTTTCTAACCGATGACGTTGGTTGATGCTTTATTCAAAGAGGTGAGGAGATGATCCATTTTGCATGAGGCCTGTCCCTACCTGATCTCCACTGGTCAATATTTATAGAGACCTGTTACTCTGCGGGTGGCAGCTGGGCTGCGATCGCTCCAGCTGGCAGCTGCCTGCTGACGGTGCCCTCGTGCCGCGCTCCGCTGACTCGGAGGAACGCGCTCTGGTCGGAGATTCGAGCGAGCACGGTCCCCAGCTCTGTGCATTACCGTATTGCTTCTTCCTTTTGCCCCTTGAAATTGCCCCTCGGCTGTTATTTCTTGCATTATATTACTTCACCGTTGTACTCATCGTAAGCCAAGGAAGGAAATCAGCAGTCACTTGAGTTAGCTGCTGTACAAACGTGCAGCCAAGAGACAGCCCTCAGCCCTTGCGTGTGGATGTCCGCTTGGGCCAAGCAGCAGTGAATAAATTACTGCTCTTTTACTATTTGGGAAGAAGTCAGAAATAAAAAGTGTTGTGGGGAGAGACCAAAATCTTGTTAAACTGTCATTGCACTTGATTCTGTCCACAGACAGCCTGCAGAGAATAGAGGGGACCTTCTGTTACTCAGCAAGCTGGTTTCCAGGCACTGGAGCAAACCTGCCTTTTTACGTGGTATCACACATTCCCTTTTGTGCTGTCATCACTATTAAATTCGAATACAGATAAAAGGATTTCATTTCAGTAGTGGGAAAGCGAGTGTTCTTCAGCCCCGTTAATCTCTGTGCAGTTCAGATTTCCCAGGACTTACACTGAGCGTGTCTATCAGATAAAGCCACACTAATTGTGTTCCTTCTTTTTTTCTGCCTCCCTCTCCCCATTTTCTTTCTGTTTATCTGGCACTGGATGTTTGGAAACTGCAGAACTCTGTTTGGAAACAAGATCAAGTCGGTGGCCAAGAAAGCATTCTCAGGGTTGGAGGCCCTGGAGCACCTGTGAGTAACCCACCATGCCTCAGAGTTTGGGAAGGGGGGGTCTGCCAAAAGTAGGTGCTTGAGAGATCTGCTAGCAATTTAATAGCGTCTTTGTAAACTGAGAAGCCAGTCCATTTGTGGGGGCCACCTGCTTCCTTCTCATTATAAGTCCGCCTCAACTTTGGCCTTTTTTTGTGCCAAGAATAAAGTTATAGAACATATGGCAAATCTGCATGCTCTTAATTTTTGATCTGTTCTTGGATAAGTATCGCCTTGACTTGCACATTGCTTCTTTGCGGCCTGTTAGCAGTGAAAATGTGATCTTTCAGATGTAGTCCTCTCTCCTCCTCCCTCACCCCCACTTCCTCCTAGATCTCGGCCCTGGCAGCGCCACGTGCCACAGTGACTGCCTAAGGTGTGGGCACCGAGCACCCCCGTTCAGCACAACTGCCTCGCAGCCATTTGCGAGAAGTAAAGTTTGGCTGCTGCTGTGTTAATTTTTTTTCTGTGTCCCAAGGCTGATGACTCCAGCGGTGATTCATGAATAACTTCCTTTCTGAATTAAGAGAAGTTCAAGTATATGCGATTTTCCTCTAGATGTTTTATTGGCTGCTGGTTGTATGAAATGTTTTGACCACTGAGAGCGTACTGAAGGGCTCGGTCTGCCTGACTGGGGGCATGGTCTCTGTATTAATGCTCTAGGGAGATTTTCCTCTGCCAGCAGTGCTTGTCTGTCCTTCCTTTCCCTTAGCAAACTTAAGCCCTAAATCTGACACTATCCTTTTTAAGTGAATTTTTTAATTAGCCATAGTTGTGAGGAAAGAGTTTATGTTCTTTTGGAAACATTGCAGTGTTTTTCAAACACAGTGGTATCCTCTCAAAGTCACTTTCAAATAACTTCTCAGATGTCATTTAGTGGAAGTATTTGCTTTCTTTATGTTTGCTGAAGGTCTAGCCTGGGATACGGCATTCCTGACTATCTTTGGTTATCCTGGGGGCTAAGGAATTTCTGAGCTGTGGGTGATGGAGGTAGCCGAGACTGAGAAAGTGTAGTGAGAAGATGGGGTATGGAATGAATTAGTGACTTATTCCTGTATTTTTTGTTGGTTGACTCAGCAGTACTTACTCAATATTAACGTATTTTGTGGAAAACCATTTCCATGGAGCTACTTAAATGACCTGCTACCAGAGTCATTGCTTAATTATGGAGAGACTTTGTGTCCCTTTTGTTCACGCTGCTTTCGGTTGTGTTCGGCAGGAACCTCGGGGATAACGCCATCCGCTCAATCCAAGCAGATGCTTTTGCTAAGATGAAGAGCCTACGGCAGCTGTAAGTAGTAACTGGACTGCACACACCATTCAGGAGGCTGGGATCCTTCTTGCCACGGCTGTGAGAAGTAGCACATTGTATTAATGGGGTGTTATCCACATTACCACTCTTATTTCCTCCTCCCAGCTGTCCTTCTCTGCTGGGTGCTCTTACACATGAGTAGGTGTCACGGGAACGTCTTGCCCTTGATAGTGAGTGAAATTAGATGACTGGAAGAGGTTCTTCCAGCAGGTTCACATCCGTGCAATTACCCATCTCTGCTCAGGAAGTCCAGCTCTGGTCCTGTTTGCCATCTCTCCTCACACTGCCGCCCATTTAATTCCCAGTGGCCCAGCTGCTCCTCTGCTGTACCTGTGGTTAGGGTTCGCACACAGTGCTGACATTTCAGCGATAAGCACCATCTGAACTGGATCCCCTTGTCAGCCAGCCTGCTGGTGTAAAAATATGGATGTGTTATCAGATCTGCTGGGTGTGCTCCAGGCTGGGGCTCTGCACTGTTATCAGACACTGTTTCCAGTCTTGCCTGGTTTCCTTTTCTCTTCTTCTCCATAAATATTTAATCCACTGTCAGTGCATTGCTGCACTCTGCAGTAGTGCAGCCTCTGTGAACAAGAAATCACTTGAGCAGGTTCAGATTCTTCTTCCTGGCACTGGGAGTGGGAACTGGATGGTTGCTGTTAGCAGTGACATCTAATATTAGTGACTGGGGAACGAATAAGATAAATGGTGTATGCCTGTGTGTTTAACCACCTTATTTCTGCACTAGCTCTTGAAACAAAATTGAAGTGAAAGGTTGATTCATTAGAGAAAAACTTTTGGGATCCCAGATGTTGTAAAAGAATCTTTATACCATAGGAGAAGGTGCCTTTCAGACAGGGGACGTGTATGTACAGAATGCTGCTGAAGCCTTAAATGCTACAGCTCGCTCTGACCTGTCCAGCTAGCCAGCGGTGTTCGTGCCGTCACTTGCGTTAGGGGCTGCACAACTTTAAAGGACAGCAAAGTGAGCAGCCGAGGAAAATCAGATCCCTGTGTTCCCTCATTCCTTCCCTCTCTAGTTCATGTCTTTCTCTTCCTCTTTCCAGTCTACTTTCAGACTTGAGCATTTCCCAAGGTTACTGGGTAGAAAAATGGGAGATTCACATCATCTTACAACAGAGTGCAGGAGCCTGTGCCTCTGTTACCCTGCTCTTGCACAACTTGCAGTATTGCAGGACAGTCTCTGAGGCATCCTCACATTCCATTTGAGGGGTCAGACTGGGCTTTCCTAGGATCTTGGACCAAACCAGACCAAAGTCTCAGTTCCCTGTTGGTGTAAACTTGACAGATCTTCACTGGTCTCAGAGCTATGCTGAGCTACAATTTAGCCCAGAATATTAGAAAAAATAAAATAAAATTCCTGAAGTCCCCTTTTCATTTGCCCCTTTTTGCATCTCTTTTCTTAACAGAAGGTGCTAAGTTACTGTTAGGATGCTAAGAAATGTTTTTTTCTGGTTTGTTTTCCAAACTAGTCACTGTTTATATTGGTTTTACACCAATGTCTTTGTTCATTAATCTCTGTTAATCAGTAAACACAACATCAGCTATCCCTCTATCCCTGCTGATGCTGGCATGTGAACATGTGCCTTACAGAAGGTAGGCAGGGGCCTCTCCACTTACTCCTCTGCTGTTGGTCGTTGAGGGAACAAAAGGTCTAACAGTGGGAAGTGGGCATCCTCTCCCTGTTCAGGAATGAAGTCCTGAATTCTGTGCCTGGCAAAGATGCTCCAAGCCCCGAGGCAGAGAAGGCGCGTGCATGGGAATTAGACAGGAGAGATGAGAGCAGGATGGGCTGTGCTGTTGACTTGTGCCCCTGCTGCCTGTCCCTTTGTAGATGCTCTGCTGTGGTTTCTCTCACTTCAGCCAGGGATGTCAGTTCCTGGGACTGCTCTGGAAGTTCGTTAATAAATACAAGGCTCAAGGGAGTGTCACTGGAGTACAGGAACACATTGCTCTATGTGGAGATGAAATGCTGTTTAAATGTCTTAGTATTTAACATCATTATGCCTCGAGGACAACCCTGCAGTCCTGTTTTTTCCTTCCACCCATGCTGGGAGGGAGGGAGGAATGTGTTTAACATGAAAGGGCTGTGAGCTTTTCAGCCATCTCTCCACGCAGGGCTCACAGCAGGCTCGTGTTGGTTTTGTTTCCCTGCAGCCACATAAACAGCGACAGCTTCCTCTGCGATTGCCAGCTGAAATGGTTGCCCCAGTGGTTAGTGGAGAAGGAGCTGCAATCCTTTGTGGTGGCCACCTGCGCCCATCCTGAGTCACTGAAAAGCAAAAGCATTTTTGCCGTCCTGCCAGAAAGTTTTGTGTGTGGTAAGTCTTGCCTGCGTGTTTTGAGGTTGTATGAAGGGTAGGACTCGCTTGGGAAACATTTTCTTTGACTACTGGCATGTTATTATGCGAGGGTTTCTGTTTTGTTTTGTTATTCAATGGGATCAAAGGAAGAAGCCCAAGCCTGCATTTTAAAAATTTGTCATTGGCTACAATTTATTTCCCACCAAAACCACACAGCGCATTGCTTGCATCAGGGTATTCCTTACAGGGCTCCCTGTGTATTACATCAAAAGGGGCTAATGCTTGTTCCAGTTCCACATGGGCCTGTGCAGAAACTTCCCCAGTCCCCTTGTTACGATACTACCAAGACTGCCGCTATAATTTTTTTTCACTCTGCAGTGTTCTGAGCTTCTTTGGTGGCTTTGTGTTCTTCACGTATCTTTTCTCTCTCTGGGAAATAACATGAGTTAAAAAAAACCAAAACAAAACAGCAGAGAATCTCTCCCCCATCACATCTCCTTTTTTGGGGGGCCAGTAAGGCATTCCATGTGAACCAAATAACACGTTATAATCTTCTCATACAGTCGCTTTTTTCTTGTAAACACCACCTACTGCTGTTCTCCCACCCAAACACTGCACCGCAAAGCAGCTTTCATACCCAGCACACACAAACATCTACTACCCCTCTCGTAAAGAAATGTCAAAGTGATGCTGCTCATGCATCCAGCTTTTGGGGAAAATAAAAGACCTGGTTTAGGGAGCCAGACCCGCTGTGGGTCCTGGAGCTGCACATGGTTGTTTGATGAAGGAGAATGCGTGACATGCATTGAACATGGAGCAAAAGCTTTGTTCCAGCTGCTGTCCCACATGCCTCTCAATCCCAGAGTGGCAGGGCTCTGCCTAGGTGGCCTCTGAGTGAGTCTGGGAGGCTTGCTGTGTTCATCTGGAAGAAGAGAGCATGAAGGCTCCATCCCCAGAGCAACATCACAAAGCGAAGACAGTTTTGCTCCTTCAGTGCCTGCCAACTCCTCCAGGCACTAGTACTCCTGGTTCCAGAGGCCTGGCTGTTTAATTAAACCTTAGTCAAATATTAAATTACACCATTTGTAGAAATCTAATAAATGAATCTGCTTGGAACCTTGCTAAAACCAACAATCTTCAGGGCAGAGAGGAAGTGTGCAAAGCTTTCCGCCCCAGACGGGTGACAGGCAAATCGAGCTGCTTTGACAGTGTGCTGCAGTCACCTTGCTCATCAGCATTTATTCTGAGGGGTGGCATTGGCAGTCCTTTAAGTGTCCTTCTGCTCTCCCCTCCTGCTTCATGCTAATGCAGGCCTGGAGGTGAAGTTCAGTATTGCCCTTCCTGCCTGGGTTGTACAAGGAAAGATATTTTCTGGCTGAGGTTCAGCTACACTGGTGAAGAGAGCTGGCCATCTTGTAGGTGTCTGAGGTCACCAAGTGATCATCGCAATGGTTACAGAAGGAAGCAGAGGAAAGGGAGGTGTGTGTGACACACCTGCACTGTGGAGCCCGTCTCCTTGATGGAGTGCTCTGCAAGAGCAAGGGCCTTCCCTGGTGCAGACACCAGTGGATGTAAAAGCAGATGTGCAGTAATGGCTTCCACTTATGCACTACTCATTTCTCGTTGCTTCTCTTTCCTTGCTCCAGTTTTCCCTCATAGTCCAGAACTAACTACGCCTGTCGTTTCTCGTAGATGATTTCCCCAAGCCACAGATCATCATCCAGCCCGAGACAACAGTGGCTGTCCTTGGCAAGGACATTCATCTCACTTGCTCAGCTGCAAGCAGTAGCAGCTCCCCCATGACGTTTGCATGGAAGAAAGACAACGAGATGCTGCACAATGCTGAGATGGAGAACTTTACCCACGCGCGGGCAAAGGATGGCGAGGTGATGGAGTACACCACCATTCTGCACCTCCGGCACGTCACCTTTGCCCACGAAGGGCGTTACCAGTGTATCATCACCAACCATTTTGGCTCTACCTACTCCAACAAGGCCCGGCTCACTGTTAATGGTGAGTAGGAAGCTGCTTTCTCATTCCTTTCCTCTGCTTGAGCTGGTGCATTTCTCTGGGACTCGCTTATGGCAGGCAGTTACACCCGAGGGTCTGTTCCTGATGTTGAGGAGCATATGCCAGACTTGTGATGGCTGCCATCAGGCCAAGCACTTCAGCACCTTCTTAATGGCTTTAGCTGCCTTTCCTTGGCTGTTCCAGTAGAGTCTTTGCCCAATGAAATGGGCAAGTGAAAATGAAAGTACGAAAGGATACAAAGAGGGACACTGATGACTGAAAGTTCTCTGTAGGAGAAAGAACTGGGTTTCCTTCCAGGCTTATTGCAGAAAAAATTAGCTGTGATCTTGGCTCTTGTGATCCTGAGGGGGTGGGTCTTGGACACTGCAGCCAGGTGTGTGCTGTGGAAACACGGGGCTCATCCCCAGCAGTCTAGAGAGATCCTGCAAAAGCAGCTTCCCATCTTCTTGCCTATGGGTAATGAGCATGTTTATCTCCTGCCCAGGAAGGGAAACAGAACTGCCCAGAAGATGGTGTTCTCCCTGTGGAATTGCTCATCCCTTTTTTTTCTTTGTTTTTCTCTACCAGTGTTGCCTTCATTTATCAAAACTCCTCACAACATCACCAGCCGGCCAGGGACAATGGTGCGGCTGGAGTGTGCAGCCGAAGGACACCCCACCCCCCAAATTGCCTGGCAGAAAGATGGGGGCACGGACTTCCCCGCGGCCCGGGAACGCCGCATGCACGTCATGCCCGATGACGATGTCTTCTTCATTACGGATTTGAAGATAGAAGACATGGGTGTCTACAGCTGCACGGCGCAGAACTCTGTGGGGTCTGTGCTTGCGAATGCCACCCTGACTGTACTGGGTAAGATGCCTTAGTGCCCTGAGAGACAGGTGGCCTGGCAGGGGGAACGGGAAGGGATTTGCTGTTAAGCTCTTCAGCAGTTGCAGATACAGAAAGGGTTCACACAGGCACTGCTCTGCCTTGGTCGTTTCATTCATTTACACTGTAGTTAACTAATGAAAAATGCCCTACTCATTAAGAGAGGGAGCCCTAAGTTGCATTTCCTCTTGTGCTGAGGTGGCCCCTCCAGCCAGCCTGTCTGGGAATGTGACTTCAAAAGGAAATTGCACTCCATCTCTTTTGCCCTACAAAACAATTCATGTGCATCAGCCGCTGCCCCATGTCCTTGAGGGTTTCTTTGTTGGGAAGACCAACACCAGCTGGTTACAGGAAGGCCTTGGTCGCCCTTGTTAGATCTGTTGTGGTTTGTGAGATCTGTGGTGGTTTGCAGCTGCCGTGTTCCAGGCACGTGGCTCTGTAGTGCACTGCTGTGTATTTGTCTGCAAGGACACCAGTTAGGTTCCATACTACTAAAAGAAATCTGTTGTTACACTGTCCTCAGGAACTAATTTCTGTGTTTATTCTTCTGCAGAGACGCCATCTTTGATTCATCCACTGGAAGACCATGTAGTGTCTGTAGGTGAGACTGTGGCTCTTCAGTGCAAGGCCACGGGGAGCCCACCTCCCCGCATTACCTGGCTGAAAGGCGACCAGCCCCTGATCGTGACAGAAAGGCACCACTTCACCTCTGGCAACCAGCTGCTGATCGTCAGGAACGTTGTCTTGGAGGATGCTGGGAAATATACCTGTGAAATGTCCAACACCTTGGGGACAGAGCGTGCACACAGCCACGTGAGCATCTTGCAGTCCCTGGGCTGTAGGAAGGACCGTACCACTGTGGGGATCATCACCATTGCTGTGGTCTGCAGCATCGTGCTGACATCACTGGTCTGGGTCTGCATCATCTACCAAACCAGGAAGAAGAGTGAAGAATACAGTGTCACCAACACAGGTAGCTCTAGTCCCCTGCTAAGGCTTCCTCTAACCTTCCGTGCTGTCAGACTTCCTGCTGAGGCTGAATCAGCACATCAGGTAGCCACACAATCACGCTGGAAGAGCAGTTGGCTTATCTTGGTGGTTCTCTTGGCTCACAAAGCTGGAACAAGCTTTCAGTTGCTGTTGAAGCATGTTCAGAGCTGCATCTCTCTCCTTGGCTTGCTCTTCAGAAAGGTCTTTTCCACCTGGCAGTAGATTCAGCCTTTGCTTTGTTACTTCAATTTTCCATGACCATAAATGATAACTCTTGAGACAGTCTGGATTATGTCCATGATGAACCAAATGCTTTGTATTCAAAACTTGAAAAACTAGACTTTGAAGCTGGAATCTCTATTTTGATGTTGCTTGTAGGAGGTATTGTAGCCCTGCTGATGAGGGGTATCCCTCACTTTTTAGGGGAAGAAGTCCTATTTATTGGGATAATTTGGTGAAGTGTTGCAGTGAGAATAAACTCTCCTGCCCTCGGTGTTACGCAGCCTCTGAACAGAAGCATGGAAGATGTAGCCTTAGACTTCCCCACCCTGCTGGGATGGGGAGTTTTCCTATCCTACACTTAGCTTTAGCCAGAGAACATGGGATTTTAAAAACGCAGGCCAGGCAGGAGGCTGTAGGTACCGTATGGCCAGGTTGATGAGGCAGTGGGATTTATTTTTTTCCCCCTTCAGTCATGAATATCAAGAGCTTCATGCCTGGCACAGTCAAGTCTCATTTGAGTCTCTGTGACAAGGGAAACTGCAATTGTCTGATATAAAATGGAGAGAGCCAAGGATAGGCGAGAGGCTGACACTGACTTGCCTGCTTAAGAGAATCGAAGGCCCTGTTTGTTCTTCACGAGTCTTTTACTCGTGGCTTTGGGAGACAGAGAACTGGAGTCAAATGAGGTACTCTGAATTTCAGGAGAAAAGGAAGGATTTACTTGTTCTGAAGATACAGTTCCACCTCCACCTGCCTTGCACTGGCCATGCCAAATACAAGCAGTGCAATTGGCTCGATCACCACCTGAAGCTCTGAAAAATCAGGAGGGGGCTTCTGAGGGGAATGGAGCATTGAGGCAGTTCAGTTTCCATTGCATCTGCAGAAAATACCAGTTAGATCTGGTCCCAAATCCCTCTTGAAAATGTGATTTTTACATGCCTTTGAAAACAGAAGCCTTTATATCTTACTGGGAACTGACATTTCTCTGCCCCCATTGCTCTAGATGAGACTATTGTGCCTCCTGACGTGCCGAGCTACTTGTCTTCACAAGGGACTCTTTCTGACCGGCAGGAAGCGGTGGTCAGAGTAGATAATCAACAGCCTAACGGGCACATAGACAGCAACGGTGAGAACCGCTTTAATTATTTTCCTGTAATGCTGCATCTGAACTTGGTATGAGGAGGTAGAAATCACAGTACAAAGTACTTCTGTGCTTGTTAGGAGTTATCTCAAAGATCTTCATAATGTAATTCTCCAGCTACTGCGTTTATGCAGAACAAGGCTCTGTCTTCCACTTCACAAAGCTGTCCTCTCCCCGTGATAACAGTGTTCGTACAAGCAGGCTGCTCCAGAAACTGCTCAGCCAGGCCCTAAGGACTACTTTTTTGCTAATTTTGGATTAGTTTTTTGGCACCGGAGTTACTTTATTTAAGCTCTGCTAGAAAATACATTAGCAGTGCCTGTCCCTGCCTTCAGGCTTTGAAATTAAATGTTGGGATTTTACAGTATTTAAACACGGCACGTTAGGAAGGGAAAGTAAGGTGCCCTGAACTAAGTTCCTCCTTCAATCGTACAACATTTATTCTGTTAAAAATTAGCTTAAAATTACCTTTTATCTCCATTGCTATTTTTTTTCTCCCTTTCACAGCTCTTATAGTAGAAATAAGACTTACTAATAAGCCATTTAACTGAAAGCAGATGGTTGTAATCTTAAGCCAGATGGTTGGTTTGTTACAGGTATGTGTCAGACTGATCCTGGAAGGTGTCCAGATGTTGAAGCTCCCACTGTAGGCTGTAGACAGCCAAAGCTGTGTATCGGCTATAATAAAGACACTTGGAAAACTGAAGAGATGGCTGATGGAATGCTCGTTCCAGATAAGACAGGTACAAACCCCATTAATCTGGAAAGGTATTTTGTGTTTGTGCAGATCAGAAAGCCCTGCGAGCCAGACAGCATTAACACAAACTGTTACCTTCAGACAGAAAAGCCCAGAATGATTCTCAAGTGTGAACGCCTTAAATTTACCTTCTCCTGCTTGCTCTGATCCTCTGTCGAGCTTGGAGAGTTTGAGGAGCCCTCAGCCTAAAGCTCACGATCGCTGTCCCTCGCAGCTGCCTGATCTCTGTTTTGATTTGGGCTAGTCCTAAAGTGCGAGACCACTTTCAAATGGAAGGTGTTAAAATATTTCATGCTCTTTAAAGGGGCTGTCAACTGCAAAGATCAGGCTGTTTGGTTTTTTTACTTTAAATGTTGTTTTGGGCTCTACACCTGCCCCTGCTCTTTGCCAGATTCTTCTATGCCTATAGTTTTCTATTTTTGGGATGCATTCTTTATTCTCGTGCTGTATTGTAACATCCACAGAACAACAAGCAGGGAGACAAATCTGCTCTCCAGGAGAAACCCTAAACTTTTAATAGTGGAAAGTTGTCGAGTTCACTAAGGAAATGAACTGTCAACATTTAGAAACTCCTTCCTGCTTGCTGCTTTGAATTGTGCTCATCCATTATTGCCACTAACAGAATAACCTATCTAGAGATAACAGTGGGGAGTTGACAGTGATGCCTGTAAAGCAGCAGCACAAAATTCAGGAAGATAACTTGGTATTTTAAAGTAGCTACAAGAAAGTTCCACTTTCTATTCCTACCTTGACTTTGAAGTCTGGAAAAGGAAATAAATTCCCAGTTTATTTAAAAAAATAAATATAAAAANGCTTCCTGAAATCTGCCCAACACTACTGGATCTGCAGAGTGAAGCAGAAGTGAAACAGGCTCTCCTGTCCAACGGCTACGCACCCAAGCCGGGCGACTCCGTTCACGAGCCGAAGCCTCCGAACAGACGGCTGGATTACTTCAACTTCAGAGTAAAAAAACCCCGTCCAACTAAACAGATTAATTGGAACTACCTTTAGTGATAAAACACGGGGATTTACGAGCCTGCATAAACCCAAATGTCTGTATTAGTGAGAGATTCCCACCGTGCTGAGGGACAGATGAACTAAACAGAGCTGCCTTTTCCTTCCGCAAGTTGTGTGCTTCAGTGCTGACAACTTCCAGCTGGTTAATCTTCATTTGTTGCCTTTTTCCCGTCCTGCCTTCCAGGCTACGGCCTGCCCGTGGTGTGCACGGACTGCAGCGGCAGCACGGACAGCATGAACGTCCACATCTACCCCAAGGAGCCGGAGAGCTACTCCGAGAGCCTTAAGACTATGGAGAATAGCCACCCAAATGCACTGAGCAGGAAGAGGGGTGCAGGCACCAGCCTTCTTCATCCTCAGCCGTGCAACGGGATTGCCAGCAGCAAGAGGGTGGAAACAGACGGGACCCTCTACCCCAGCAACCATGACAGGATAGGGCCCGTGAGCACAACCAGCCCGCTGCTCGAAGACAGACACGGTATGCGCTTCCTTGGGGCTGGCTTTTTCTCCCCGGTACCATCTGGGTTATACTGGAGCCCCGCTGTCCCCGATGGGCTTTTTTAACTGGCTCAAGGGCACGAGTGGCAGCGGGGGGGTTGGTTTTACAAGGAGCTCGGGCAGCCTGAGCATCAAACTAACCCCGCTGGTTCTTTGGGTTTTTGCAGGATCCTCACAAGCAGTAGCAAAGCCTTCAGAGCTTAACAACCTTAATTTGGTGAGAGCTTCACCGGCGGGAGGGTCACTAAAGCAACTGAACGTGCTTCCTGAAATCTGCCCAACACTACTGGATCTGCAGAGTGAAGCAGAAGTGA